>CAJUYI010001180.1:0-18110 GCA_910591695.1 Galerucella pusilla
GGATGAAGTATTTTAGAATCCTTGTCTAAAGTAACTTTTTGAAAGTCGAAATTGACTGGTTTAGGCCCAGGAGAAGATACCGAGCTGGTAGGACTATCAACAAATTTGGTCCACTCTTTTGCTGTATCTTTAGTCTGCGGAGATAGTATAGGTTCAGTTTCAGGACTCGCAGAAAGCGGAGTTTCGTTTCCAGGTACAAGCGGAGGTGGGAGAACATCGGGAAGTTCTATATGATTCCTTCTAAGCACAACCAGATGCATGGCTATGTTGAATTCTTGTAAAGAAAGTGCTCCGTCTTTTGTAACGTCAGATAGCTGCCAAATTTTTCTAAGTTCGTGGATAGGTAAACGGGATTTTTCAAAGAAGGTTCTAGCTATGGGTCCAGCTAATAAGGCATTAGTGTCAGGTTGGAGGGATCTAAACTGGTTAGTGTAATATTCTTTTTGTTCATTAGTTATAATCCATACTTCACTTGAGATTTCTGTGTCTTCTTCACTGCTGTGCTTCTCTGAAGATTCTTCTTCAGTACCTTTAAAAATAGATAGTGTTTTAAAATAAGTGGTAAAATTAAAAACTAGCTTGTAATACCTAATAATTGTCTCTGTTCCTCAGAAATGAGTCCATGCCACACTCCTGAAACTACCCAACTCCGATCTTGAACACTATTGGTCGGGGTAGGACTATCAGAAGTTGCACTAGAAATATCAGGGGAACCATTCCTTACAGTCTCACTCTCAATTTCCGAATCTGTACTGGCAGTATCCACCTATTTAAAAAAATAACCAATAATTACATTGAACTTATATAATTACTCTACTTACTTGTTCTGTATAGTCATTTGGAGCATGCCTAAGTTCAATAAGATCTCCTATAGGACTTTTATTATCAATAACAGTCCATGTAAAACGGGGTAGTGGGAGTTCAACTTTAGAAGTTAATACTTCACTTCTTACTGGAATGTTGGCTTGATAAGCTGCCACTAGTTTTAATGCAGAGAAAAACTGTTTTTTATTCAAATAGTTAGTACCAAGAGTCCAGCAAATATCCGAAATCTGTAATAAACAGTTTAAACTTTAAAATGCATGTTTTACTCATTCATTTTAATAATTTTGTAGTGTTTTACATTTACATCCACTATATTCAAGTTTGACTTATAAAGTTTATCCACGATTGAGTTAATTACAGCCGCTCTTCACTTAAATTTAAGGACAGTAACAATAAAAATCATAAGTAAACAACTGTTATCAATATGAACAATAAAAACTTACTTGGGAAATGACATCTTCTGGTACACTCCCCGACTGAATTAATTCAACTGTCTTTGTCAGAGATGCTTTGCCGGAATTATCTTCATCACAACACAAGAATACATCTGAAAAATACCTCTGTAACGTATCAGAAAGCTGTAAATCATCCATTTCTTTAAAAAAATATAGTGACAGACATCATAACCTTTGCATTTTGACATTTACAATCTAAGATGACAGATGACAAGGTCGTTTAATTAAGTTCAGAGTTGCCAACGTATTTTCGGTTTCTGGGTGTTCTGGATCACCTACCCCTACCGTTTATTCAAAATTAATGGTGCTCAGAAGGGTCAGATGTATAAAAAATAAGTTTAAAAAGATATAAAAAAATATATCACCAAGTTTCAAGTATTAAAAGCATTTTGTTTGGAAAACTAAAGTGTATTTGTTTTTTATTTACACTGACGTATCCCCAACAGCTGATTTGTTGGACAACATATCAAATGTATTGTCTCTAAAATCTAAAATATCATCCATCAAAAACAAACAAGCCTAACAAAAACTTGAGAGGTGCTTATACGTTTTTAAGGCATAAAAATAAAATTTATTCAGTAATAATACAGGTAAGAAATGATGAAATATTTGTTTAGTGAATATTAGCTAAGAAATAGGCAAATCATTAAGTTGAAAAAATTATGTTTATAGGTTTTTAAACATGGAGATTGATAATAATCATCCAATAGTTGAAGACGTTAATACAGGAGACACATCTACTCATGTTAATTTGGTTGAAGAGATGGTAGGAGAGGTAATTGTACCATCTAGTTCACATGCTGAAGGTATACTTACTATGGATTATTTCTCTTAAAAAGTATAGTGAAGGGAGATGCTAGGATTAATTAGAAACTTTGGAAAAGGTGTTTTAATCACTTTTAATTTTTAGACATCATCTCTTTGGGTAATTCTGTAGCTACAAACAGTATTGATATGTGTGCCAACATTGTCAATGGAGGTAACTACACTTAACCTCATTTATGTAAATGTTGGATTTTATTTGTTATTAATTTATAGGCCCTAGTACATCAGAGACTGTATCCAATAATCAACTGTCATCAAGACGGCTTCCTGATGTAATACATGTTATAACCCGAAGTAAGTTATGTAAAATTCTTCATTTGAAAACTTTACTTTTTATAAAGGTTACTATTATCATCTGTAAAAAGAAATATTATGTTTATCATGATAATAATAGTGAGATTCAATCATTATCACATTTGTTATTCTTATGAATATACCTTATTATCATGATAATTTATTTTTCAGATATCACCCGGGGGCCAGGACCAAACAGGGTTGACCGTCACTATGTAAACCTAAAATTCGAAATAATGAAAAGAAAACTCAATATCTTAAAACTGAAAAGAGAAGGTCTTGTGAAGCAATTTGATATAAAAATGAGAATTCTCAAAACTCGTCTAAATTTTGAGAAGAAGAAATTACATGTCTTTCGCAAAAAATATAGATGTTAATGTTTCTGATTCATTTCAACAGGGTGTTTAAAAAAATGTTAATATCATTTTAAAACATTGTCAAAATCTTTGTATGAGCAAACGGTAGAAGATTCATCCTATCCACATTTTGTAGCTAATAACTTCTCAAACACCACCTGTATGTATTTAATATTGTGATAAGGTGAATTATTTCATATGCTCTTTTTATAAGAATTTAAGGAATTGTTTTAATTGTATTTATTTAAAATCGACAGATTCTCTACAAATATACATTAAAATTTTATTGTTTTAATTTCCTGATATTCAATAATCATTACTGGATTAGCTCAAAGAGTTAATCGGATCAAAAATGTAAGTAGAAGCTGCAGAATAAATAAAAAATAATTTTAATCAAACTAAAGGTATTTTTCCTTCTCCCCTCGTATAAATACTTTTAATTAATTGCATAAGCAATATCTTTAAAAGTAAAATATTTCTAATTAGATAGTGCTCATGATGTAATTTTTCACAAACATTTTAAATCGCCTAGAAAGAAGTCTTTTTTTTTAAGCTGTGTACCTATTCCCTCTTAGTTTTATCAAAAACTATCATTCTAAACATTTCTTTCATAGAAAACTACCTACCAGTCGCCCCGACCTCAATAGGGGAACATGCAACCCCATTTACCATTGGTAATGTCCTATTGTTCAAAATTTTGAATCAAATACAACACGGTTCGACGAATACAGTTGTTCGCAGACGGTCTCTATTCATAAATTTGGCGAATTTGGTGTATTTATCCGTTGAGCGTTGGCAGCCATGCGCCCATAATGAAAGTTCGCATATTGTCTACCAGACGGCGCGAGAGAGCCGCGACATTTTACATGGTTATTGACTGACTGGTGCTGTTCTGTTGTAAATATTGTTTTTTTCGGTGTGTCGAAAACTGTGTGTGATTTTAAGTGTATGGTGCGTGTGTGTAACTGTGTACGATGTTCAGAAAACCCGCAGGTTGATGGAAACCTACGTGAATACTGTGAAAAATCCGCCATAGGTCGAATAGCCTGTGGTAAATGTGTAAGCTATGTCGGCGGAGGGCCACCCTACAGGCGGCTGTAATGTCTAAGCCATGGATGTCGAAGTGAAACAGAGAAATAGGCGGAGAAAACGCGCCCAGCGTATGCAGGCACAACGAGAGATCAACAAAGCTGACCATCTCGATGGAGACAGCGGTGACGAAGATGTCATTCAGGCGAAGCCCCCGAGACCCCCTAACCGACGAAAAAAATCCAAAGAACCCCTCTGCGAAGAGGACATTATCGACGGATTCTCCATACTCCAATTCAGAACCTACGAAGACTTAGAGGTAAGTTTTTGTTTGAACCTTTTGTCTAAATTATCAATACAATTAAAAAACGCTAATTACTTTCAAAAATTACCAATTACGCTTGGAATAGTAAGTCTAAATAAAGAAACTTGCAAATACCACTTTTTTTAGTGAGGTTTCTTTGTTGTTGAAGTTACACAACAATCCAATAGTTTTATTTTCGTTTTTACAATTCATCGGTTATTTAGCTAAAGAATTTTCTCGTATTACATGCTTAGACAGAGTTTTTGATGGTTAAGCAAAAAAAATAATAAACACAAAACTGTTTATTAGTGAAATAATTCAGGATTGATTGTAAGCATTCAACCTCTTCAATGCAAATAAACATAATTTTCAATCAAAACACATAAATATTATCTTTAACTATAAACATAATATTACAGCACGCTTTATTAGCATCAGATCACTTTGTTTTAATAATAATAATAGTTTTAGTAACTTTATAGATAATTAATACACCTAGCAGCTGATTAGGATGTGATTGTACTTTATTTACGTTGTTACAAAAAACATTGTAAACAAAACAATGCAATTATGAACTCCATAAAAAAGTTACAATTTCTTTGACGTATTTAACTCTGTATTTAAGTAGTTATGTTATGAATTTAAACTGTTAGTTGAATGCAGAGTTGTTATTTAAAAATTTTAACTCAACGTGGCATTTTTCAGGGTTTCAAAAGCTTATTTATTATTCTATATTTTAAACAAAACATTTCATTTCTATAAACAAATAATTTTCTGAGAAATTCTTCTTCAAGGATTGTTTTGACAATTGCATAATTTTTGGTTAACTAACATTCTTACTTTGTGGATTCTACTCATATTAATTAATAAATTACACTATTTGATGAAAAAATTGATGAGAATTCTAAGAAACATTAATAGTTATTTAAAATTTTCATAAAAGATAGTTTCATTTGTAAGAGTAATAAACTAGAACATTCCATAATTACATCACTGACAGGTTAGATTAGGCCATATTGTTCTGGAAGGTACATTGTACATTTTTCAGTATTTCTCTTTTTATATAAATAATTGTGATAATTAAAACCTTTGGAATGCTGCTAATAAGTGTTAATTATCCTGATAATTTTGCTTTCGTTCGTATTTGACGTGTTATTGACTTAGATAATTTATATACATTAATTATTATAGCGTTATCAAATTAACTGAGTGTTATACATCTAAATGTCAACAAACATTATTACTTGAATCTATAATTATACTTAGCTAATCTGGATTATTTTAGTAGGTACCTACTTGTGTTTAAATTTGCATCTAAGGTAGCCCAGTCATAGTGAGTTGTAGAAATTCTTTTGTAAATATTAACTTTGGAATTATATGCTTGAAACTAAAAATCAAAATATGTTACAAAAATGATTATCTACTATACGCGAATGAGATCCAAATTACAATTTGGTTATTTAGCTTATTTTTTCTTGAAAATGGATGATTATGATTATTTGGCAAGCGCTGCTAGTTGCTTGAACTATTTTTTTTATTCCCCTTGCCTAACAGGTAACTCAAAGTTATCGTAGGTCGTATAACCATTACAACCAACCACAGGAAATTGTGTTTTTTATTCGACAAACTTTTGGTTTTAGATAAGATTTCAAAACGATTAGAAAACCAAAATGAGATTCATTTAAAAATCACAATACGATAAGGAAAATGATTTGAAATATTTTCTAGTACCAGGACCGGTCTTAATATTAATTTATATATAACTCATGTATACAGAGTGTCCCAGTAGTTTGTAATTTGGAAGATGATAGATGGGTTAGGAGTAATGATAGTATAGTTGTGAGTGAAATATTCATGACTATGGAATTTATCAGTGCTGGCAACTGAGTAAAAAAGGAATACCTATGTAGAGCTATCGATAGTATAATCGCCTTTAGTCGTAAATTGTGCTACTTTGTAGCTGTGCTTAATTCATTCAAAATGTAATTGAGTACTTAACTTGAAAATTACCTCAGCTAAGCAATAGTCGTTAATTATAAATTAAATTTTAAACATACCTGGCTCTCGCATGTGTTTAAGCTATTAGTGAGTAGATTTATGGTTCATTCGTTTTGTTTCTTTTATCATTGAGGGAAAAAAAGTAGTATTTTGTGATGATAATTATTATCATTGTGACAAGCAAGATTTGGTATATTATGTAGAGAGAATAATACGAGGGGTAAACCGCCGGCAAAAATCTTGTACACCTACTTCCACATTTGAAAAAACTTCCACCTTGTATGTACATGTATTTTGGGGTGACATTCACTGAGACCTAAAAGATCTATTGTTCCCCCTTACTTCTACTCAGTTTCTGAGGAGAGTCTCAGAAACTAGTAGTTCCTTTTTTAGTCCTATTTCCCGGAGGAATTTTAGGATGTCTGCAGGCTTCAACTTAGGCAAATGTTCCTCTTCTATCCAGTAATCTCCTAAGTGCTGTGCTCTAGGATTCTGAAGTGCAGTGCAGTTGGAAAGTATGTGGATGGAGGTTTCTTCTTCCATTCCACAAAATCTGCATTCTCCTTCCTCCACTATTTTGAGCTTTTTCAGGTGCCCATTCAGGCGACAATGTCCCGTTAGGATCCCTGTTAAAACTCTTAGCGCAGTTTTACTTTGACTGATGCATTCTTTTGATCTCAACAGGTTCTCCACGAAACTTCCACATACTTCCATACACTGCTTCCAAGTTAGTTGACAATGTAAGAACCCGTGAAACATTTTTGTATTGTAACATGCTTCCATAATAAGCACCAAAAATTTATAATTTTTGAAAACACTCAATTGCATTGATTTTTATGATATTTTACCTGTTGTATGGGTAATTTTAACACGCTGTACCTCGAAAAATAAAGCTCCAACGACCCATGTCGACAGGAAATTTTACGCCAATTTTCGCATTTTCTACACGCTCTTTCAGTTTGTAACACCTATTCATTAACACTCTGTGTAATGACCTATTCAATTATTCTAAATTCGTTATTTTCATCGCACTTCATCTAATTTCTGTATTAAACTTCCACATACTTCCACCAAACTCCCACATACTTCGAATTTCCGTAATTCTCTTTTTCGCATACCCACGTATACAAAATATGGTAGGAACGGAGCTTCTGATTTTCTTTTCAAATGTGTTTATTATTTGTATCTCAACTTGAAATTCCCATTATTATGGACTAGGTATATTAGTTTTAGATACTATTATACAGATCACGAAAAATCTTATGGAACCGTTCCGACTACACAAGTACGACGAGGAAAATATGAGAAAGCAGCTTGAAAGAGAGAGAAAGAATAAGTGTGCGCGCGCATCGAGGTGTGTACCCAGGTCCAGGGGCTGGCCGAATGTTGATTGTCCAGAGAGAAAGAGAACTCACTAGTTGGTGGTATTCAGTATGTTCCCAACATGGAAGGAGTGAGGGTGTTGAAGAAATAAAAAAATACAATCATTATTACGTAACCTGTACATCTTAAAATTCATTTTTGTCAACTTGATCGTTTCTGACCAAGTTGACAAGTAATTTCTAGCTACAATAGGATATTATTTTAGCCATGGTAACTTGAAAATAAAACAGTATTTCTTGAGAGAACCATAATTAATAATGGAAATCCACTAATTACAATCCCAAAGTCAATAAATGAAAAAAACTGTAAACATCTTCATACTCGGTTAATAGTAAGACACAGACAGATTCGTGAATATGGCGATATACATCTTCTAAATAAATCTAGAGACGATATCGGCGACACAATTTACCGAATTGGTTCCCTAATTAATCATCCAGTCGATTCCTCGGTAATTTGCATTTAAATCTGTGCGATTTTACGGTTCAAAATAAAAGTATTGGCGTCGTCGGGGAACGTGAGCCATCGAATCTTTTGAGCATAATTAATTAAGAGAGCGATTGTGAATCCGTCAATAAGTTGTTCAAACAGAGGCGTAGGAGACAAGAAAAATAACCAAGATAAATATGGACGTTTTTTGTCAAAAAATGCAACCAATTATACTTTGACATAGGCGTAACATTTTATAGCAAAATGTAACACGGAACTTCAATTTAGTCCTTCTTTGTGTTCCTTTAGGAAATTTTAGGATGTCTGCAGGCTTCAATTTAGGTAAATGTCCCTCTTCTATTCAGTAATCTCCCAGGTATACTGTACTCTAGGATTCTGAAGTGCTGTGCAGTTGGAAAGTATGTGGATGGAGCCGATGGAGGTTTCTTCTTCCATGTTGAGCTTTTTCAGGTGCCCATTCAAGCGACAATGTCCCGTTAGGATCCCTGTTGAAAATCTTAGCGCAGTTTTACTTCGACTTATGCATTCATTTGATCTCAACAGGTTGTAGTCACCCAGAAGAGTCTTTGATTGTATAAGCCCTACTAGATCTTTCCAATGGTCAGATCTTCTCTTTTTCTCGGCTTTACCTATTTCTTCCAATGTTACATTGGGGCTGATTCCGCAAAAGGGTTCAGGCCCCCAGAAAGGTATTTCAGTCCCCCTCTTTGCTAGTTCATCTGCTATTTCATTTCCTTCTATTCCAGTGTGTCCTGGAATCCATATTGTTATCGCCTAGTTCATTGAGTTTGTCTAGGCATTCCCACACTATTACATACACAAGAGCTCAGTGCTTTAATGGCTCCTTGACTATCCAACATTATGATAATCCTTTGTCTTCTGTATCCTTTATCAATATTGAACTGGGCGCACTTTCTTATGGCGTGGATTTCCGCTTGAAAGATACTTGGGGAGTAGAGGAAAGTTCCCTATGTAGGTGTTGCGGCATGACTGATGAAACGTCAGTTCATGTTCTCTTAGACTGTGTATTACGCAGGCGAATCTTCGGAGTCACTGTCATGGCTCCTGGAGACACAAGCAGGCATCCACTGAAAAAGGTTGCGGCCTTTATTGAAGGGCTCGGCTTCATGGATGACTAGGTAGCAGGATTGGCACAATGGGCCCGCCAGTGGCCTCAGTGTCGGAACCTTGACTTGAGTTGTCCAGGACAAGGCTCGCCTGCACATTTAGTAGTAGTAGTAGTACTTGGGGTTTTTCCCAAGCTTTCAGAGTGTTTGGTTCCTGGCCCGCACACTCCTATCCCAGTTCCTCTTATTGCTTTTGAGCCGACCTTTCTTATTTAGGACAGTATATAGAATTTAACCTGGCACTAAATTTCCGATCCAATTTTTTTCTTCTTTACTATTGTGGGTGAGAAAATGAACTATTAAATGTTGAGTACATAAAGAATCGGGATATTTTTCTTTCATTTGTAAAAAATTTGTACCATTGTATTCTATATATACCTTGAAATTTACAACCTTACACCCAGTAGTCCATTGAACTTCTTATATCTCAAAAAGTATGGATATTAAAAAAAAATTTTTTAGACAAAAATTGTAGAAAATATATTGATCTTTAAAAATGTATAGGTGCATTTTATTGATTAATCCAATATTTTAAGAGTTATTGGCCGTGATAGAAGAACCGGTTAATTAAATAGGCCATAAATATTGGTCCTTATCACTTTTTGTGATTTTAAGCTCAGTAAATGATCCTACACCTTTAGTGCGGGATTGACCAAGAAAACTGCTATTTTTACTGGCCTATATATAAATTAAGAGGAAGATGTGACATTATTTAAGGGTGAAGAAGAAGTATCTTTACATTAATTATAATAAAAAGTAATAAACTTTTTTTTAAAAGCAAAATTTCACTTGAAACTTAAATTTATTACCTTTTTTGCTTTCATAAATTCTCGAGAATTATAGATTTCTACACAAAAGTTATTATATTGAAGTATATTAGAAATTTCACTCATAAATTTTTGTTTACCTAAGAACCAACTACCTATATCCTGTTCCGTAATAAAATCTGGTAGCTACTCTAAACCTCAGTGATGTTCAAATTTTAATATATACAATAAAGGCAATTCTCACACAGTTTAATCAATATGGCACAAAGACTGCATGAAAAGAGGGGCAAAACCTTAAAACCCATAGGCGTACACAGTTGAAAAAATAAAACAAATAAAAAAATTAACTAAATATTGACTTTTTCCTAATTTTATTTCGTCACCAATAACAAATAAAATTCAAAGGGGTCAGATCTTGTAGAAAACATTCTTTCAGGTAGTGGGCGTGTTTGTGGGTGACCATTTTCAATTTACCGATAAACAATTTCTAATGGAGCACTAATGAAAAAAAAAACGACTGGTGTTTATCGCGTACAAGCCCGCGAGGTGCAAAGCGTAGGAGCATCTTAATTGAAATTTATGGTGGTTAGTCACTAACTGGCTGATATGCAATATTCAAAATTGTCACACCTCAAGATTTCTTGTCAATTTTTTTGTTATAGTCTATTTTTATGTACGAAATAGTAATACTTAATATGTATATTGAAAAATTCTGAAAAATCCCGTATATTAAAAAATGGTTCTTCTTACTCTGCAAACCAGACCTCCACACCTTTTTTACCTCCTCGTTGGGAGAAAATGTACGACCTTTTAAACTTTTTTTCAGTCGAGGAAAGAGATGATAGTCGGTTGGAGCCAAATCTGGTGAATAAGGGAGGTGTTCTAGTAATTCAAACCTTAAATCACGAATTTTTTGCATGGCAACATGAGATTTGTGTGCATGCAGGGACGTTGTCCTGCAAAAACAAAACACCTTTGGATAGCTTTCCGCGTATTTTCTCTCCAGTTATTGTTCTACCCTTATCCAAAAAATCAATCATGATTTTTCCATGGTAATCCCAGAAAACTTAAGCAGGAACTTTTCTAGCAGACTTGGACACGAAACTTCTTAGGTCTTGGAGAGGACGAAGGACATTGATCACCAAGGGTATTAAGCATATCTTCGTAAATCTGCTTACCTACCTCTTAACCCTTTTAAATACAGGTACTTGATGATGGCTCGATACTCCAATTTTTCGATTTTCGCAATTTCGGTGGACATCTTTTTTCTTTCAATTTATTGCGTTACTCTGGTTTACTTTTTTGACGTCCAACTTCACACTGACACTTCTAAGTAAGTATTGTTCGTTGCTATGGTTACGCAATATTTGATTTATGTATGGAACTGGTCTAGGCTGACTAGATATCAATACACCCTCGTATAATCCAAATTTTAATATTATTACAGAGTAATCTAATATATTTCCTAAAATTTTCATAAACCTACCTGAGCTTATACAAATTTTCGATCTTTTTTAACCATAAGCTGTATAGAACAATAAAAAAACATTTGGACAGGCCAAAGGTTCTGTGTATTAGAGTTTACATAGCCGTAACATAAGATTATTTGAAATTTTGTTTTGGGAAATCTATGGACTGGTATAGAGTATAGGCTCAGATAGAGGGAGAAGTTTCAAGAAAAAATGATACGCCTATGGATTATGAATGCAAAAGTTCTGTGTATTAAAAATTTACATAGCCGTAACATAAGATTATTTTCAATATTTGAAATTTTGTTTTGGGAAATCTATGTACTGATATAGGTTCAGATAGGGAGAAGTTTTAAGAAAAAAAAATTCTTTCCTATGAATTACGAATGCTTAATTATTTTTATACCCTCTCATTCTTGAAGATAGTCTATAATATTGTAAAATTTTGTAATGTGCCGTGAAAATTCTTCCATTTTTCTGTAAAAAAAACTCTTATCGACACATTTCACTTGATCCTTCGAGACGAATGATTGTTATTTTCCACAAAACATCACAGCAACATGAAACAACTGCTTAGAATGTATTGAAAGAGAAAAAGCAATAAAATTAATCGAAAACATCTAATATAGTTTCTTTTTGTATAAAAAGATGACGCAAAACGATAAGATCCAGCTTGGAATCTTTTACATAAAACGGT
This sequence comes from Galerucella pusilla, assembly GCA_910591695.1. NCBI lineage: Eukaryota > Metazoa > Arthropoda > Insecta > Coleoptera > Chrysomelidae > Galerucella > Galerucella pusilla. The sequence goes on from CAJUYI010001180.1 coordinate 11,980, forward strand.
AGAGGTATTTGTGCTTTTGCGGTTTTGATTTATATTGCGGCTGCTCTAACATACACAAGAAGATAAAATATATATATGTAAATGTGGATATTTTTCCTCTTCTGTTTGTGCCGAGTATGTTGTTAACGTCACAGATCGACGAATTTGTAGAATGGAAGAACGATTTTCCTTATACAATGAGTAAAAAACTTTAAAATTGACAAAAACAAAAAATTTAGTTATATAGGCCAGACGACAGGTACCTTAAAGTATGTAGATTAATAATAAAAAAAAAGTTTACCATTCTATCGATTTCCCAAATAAGAAAAAAAAAATCAAAAACTTTTTTTTTCGAAATTTTTTAATATTTCTTGCTGGGAGGAAGGTAGAGAAAAATAAAAAATACCACCGTGTAGGGGGAGTGTTTTGCAACAAAAAAGATTACTTGCGTTTCTTTCGTCCGATCAATGGTTTGTCCGGAAAAAATTCGGTAAATTAATTATGTGTTCCGCATCCGCGCGACTCTATTTTCTGAAGCGCGGCGGAGTACATTATAAACTATTGTACAGTTATATGTAATATATAAATAATTGTGATAGGGCGTTTTGAAGAGGGAAGTGTCAGCTTTAAGTTGGCATTTTATTTGTCATAGCACATAATCATTTTTAGCAAATTACTCATACATAATATAAATATTATATTCCAATCAAAAACCAAGTATCTCAATAAAATAACAACAACATAACAACGATCATGTAATGATAAACCAAACGAAACTCGCCTTCGGCTCGTTTCGTATCCCGGTTAATGCTCGTGTATTAATAACCAATACATGAGTGTTGCATACGCTATTTTTTCTACACCCGAGAAATAATCAAAAACCATAAATTTTATATTTTTATTGAACACAATAGGCAACAGTAGCAACATTAGCAACATTATTCGTATTTCTATAAAAAAATCTACAATCTATCTCGGGTATTGGTATTGCCATAGATACAAGAAAACTATAAACATTTTATTCAACATATAATAATTGTAATTAATCCGATATCTTAAAAATATTAAGATCATTTGATAAAGTTTTTCGTACACTTTCTTAAATTTTTGGGGCAAAATATTTTGAACTACATTTTCTGTTTTCTTCGATATGTGTGGAGGAGTCCATGGCAATTCTTCTAAAATAATTACCTAGGATAAACGTCAAATGCACAGCATGCTTGATTTTAAAATTATGGGTTTCTATTGAATGAAAATCTGTATCGTAATAAAAAGTCTGTATCGTAATGGGTATTATTATGAAACGGATTATGGGCATATAAGTGCATTGTTATAACACGGGTGTAGAAAAAATATATTATACAATGAGGTGGCATAGAAACAATTTTTCGAAGGATGGAAACTGTTATTTAGGAGGTCTGTTCCATAAATAAAATTTACGGATAATTTTTCCTAATTACGAAATACGGCACTTCTCATTATCTTGTAAATTTTAGGAATCTTGAATTTACAAGAAAGTATATATATTTTATACCTGTAACTGGTGTTAAAACTGGAGTAATTTTAATGGGGTTTGCGTGGAAATGTTGGGGAAACTTCTAAGAATGAAAGAAAATTCTGATTGAATATTTAGATTTTTTTTCCGCAATTCAGAAATTAGGTCTTCCGCCGTGCAGCAGAATTGCGCGAATGCGGAACACATAGTTTACCGAATTTTTTCCGGACAAACCATTGCTCGGACGAAATAAACGCAGGACACCCTTTTTATTGCAAAACACTTCCCCTACACGGTGATATTTTTTATTCTCCTCCACCTTCCTCCCAGCACGAAATATTGAAGAATTTCAAAAAAAAAGTTTTTTAATATTTTTTTATAATTTGGGAAGTTGATAAGCTGGTAAACTTTTTTCTATATTAATCTACATACTTCAAGGAACTTATAAAAAAAGTCAGCCGTATTGCTAATTACAGTATCCGCCAAAATAAACAGTACCGAAAATAAAAATAAAAATTAATTTTTAATTTCTGTAATGTAAGTGTTCAAAATGTTCACCATTTCGACGCAAACAAGCTTCATATCGATTTTGTAAGTCAATAAACATATTTATAAAAAGTGGTTGATGTAACTGCCGAAAAATATTTTGTATTCTTTCCCGTAGTTCGGCAATATTCGCCGGCGGATTTTCCAAGTGAAATATTTTGTCCTTCATTATGCCCCAAATGTATGCGTCAGGTGGCGTCAGATCAGGTGAATGAGAAGGATATAAAATTTTTGTTGATATTTTATTGACACCTGTTCTAAGCTTGGACCATCATTACGACCTTTTCCGTATAAACGAAAATAATGCTCTACCAAAAAAACTTTTTCTTCCGTTGTTAGAACCATTTTTAAATCAAATTTAACTGCAGCGTACTATCAATATATCAACTAATGACAATTAAGTCAAATATGACAAATCCATATTACATAAACAACTCCACAGCACTCTCTGTTTCGGTACTGTTTATTTTGGCGGATACCGTACTTCTACTTTTGGTCTATTATTTCTTCACGTTTTTGAAAATATTTTTAAAACTTTAATAGTTGGAAACAATTATTCGATGCTTCGGTATTTTTTCTAATAGTTTCGTTAACACGTAACTTGATTTAAAATATTTTATTTAGCGGCAAATTAAGATTTCATCGCCGAAACAAACAAAGTTGCCACATATAATTCAAGCATCAACTTATCTCCTCTAAATCTGGGAAACTAATTATGTGGCTTATTTTAATTCGAACATATGAGAGTCGTGTCGACCGACGAACTTAAAGATCACAACACACTACAAAGACAAAAGAGAAACAACACGACCGTGATGATTTTATTGTTCGCTAACAACTTTGTGGCACGTTGCCAAATTTTGTGTTTTCTACGACGTGTCTAGTTTAAGTTGGGATATGTTCAAACAGAGTTTAATAATATTGACTTTTTGACGTTTATTAGTTGACATTATGTTATGGAAAAATTTAAATCGCCAAAGATTCCTATATACACTGTGGGCCGAAATAAAGGAGTACTTTTTTAATTAAAAATATTTTTCTTGTTTTTTGGGCGATTTATTTTCTTTTTGTAGTGCTAATAACCTAACATGTCCTCAACATGGCTGTAAATTTGGAAGCAAAAATAATGTACAGGGTCGGACTTATAAAAAAAATTATATAACAGTGCATTTGAGCTCGTTGCAAATGAAAACTGTTTTAGCTAAAGTTGTACTAATATGCTTTTTCAGTAGTTAAACTATCCAGAACACTTCAGCAAAAAGGATATTTTCCGAAATTACCGGATTCGCCAGATACCATTTTTTAACATTTTAACAAATAACACATTTATGAAAACAGTTTGGTAACTTTAAAACTCAGAGTAAAATATTATGAATTTGGCCACCATTATTGTTTTCCACTACTTGAAATCGTCTGCGTCATAAATTGATCGCCCCAAACCGCCAATGAAACACAAATTGTTGATTGTCGTTGAGCGCCAATGAAACAATAATTAAGTTGAATGACGTTAAAAAAAGTAATGTTGAATAATGCAGGTTCTTGCCTAACTAACCAATAAAATTTGGAGGTGAACTAAGCCAGTTCACAGGGCTTTGTTACCTAAAAAAAGAGAAAGCAATTTTAGGGCGCCACTAATTTTCTTTCCTAAAAGTTTGTTTGAAGTAGACGATGATGTTGATGATGTAGCTGTCTATGTAGGTACTATGGATTGTCTGTAGAATCGGTATTTGGGAAACTTCTTAGTTAAACAAGAACTGTGACCCAAAGGCTTGTTTGCCACTCAGGAATCTATGATCCAGAAAAATTTCTTGTCAAACCAGAACCTGTGTCCCAGAAACAGTCAGACTCTCCAGAAACTGTGCTCCAAGAAACTTTTTTTTCGGGAACTGTTCTTCCCGCATATCTTTATTTTCAAAATATAAACAATAATGAAGTAATAGTCTAAATTTTAAGTCTATTTAAAAAAGGATATTATCAGCAATATTAAAAGCGGCGTGTTATTGTGAGAAATCATAAATCTGTAAGATGTTACCCTACCCCATTGGTGCTGATAATAAAAGTGTCATTTTTTTAAATCATTAATCGTAGGATCGTAGCACGAGCTAAAAATTTGTCAAATGGGGTTTTTTTGGGACAAAAACATGTAACATGCCGTTCAGCTCGTTTTGAAACTATTTTTTCCACTACTACACTGTGAAGTTGACAATTATTGCTTCTTCTAGCCAATTGAGAAGTTGAATTCCTCTATTACTCGTTAATAATTAACCTAGGTCAATAATGGACCAATTCAAATATTTTGAGAATTCAAAGATAGTAGTTGAACAAAAACTTGTGCAACATAATTTTGTATACCCAGGAGATTGTCTTTAACGTATTTGCTGCTCGAAATTACCTATCAAGATAAAATTATTTGAATAAAAATGCCATTAGTTTAAAATTCGCGCTCAACCAAAAATGACTGATGACATAACGCTACTCGTGGTGCGTTTGTGAATTATTTTTAATATTTGTCGTAAATTTGGCTAGTACCTAGTGAAAAAATTGTATACACACCATGGAGGTGAAGACATTTATAAGCCTCGCACCTCGGTGCGAAGCCCTCCACGAAATAATTTTGGTTCTCGGTCAATAATAATAGTCTTCACCACCTCGCTGTATAATATACTGTTATTTAGTGAATTTTTTGGCTCATTAGTCACTTCCTCTCTAAAGTTTCTAAACATTCCGTTTCCTTTTCGCATTAGTCACTCCAAAAGAAAACATTTCGTTTTTTGTCTTTAGATATTCGAAATTTCAAATTGTCGATTGGAGCTTTGCCTTTCCTCTAACTGCTCTAACTCTGATAAGGCAAAATTTAAATATTTTTTAAATTTATTATTGCGAAAAAAATTTTATCGTCTGGTTAAGGCAATTCTTCTCAGATAAGTTCCTCTTTAGCCTGTTTGAGATTTGGATTTGGCGTATTAATTATTAGAACTATTGTCCTTTGGATTTTTTTTGGAATATTCAATTTATACTGAATTTTCAAATATTTCAAAAAGTATTTTCATTCATACGCTGGTGGCGTATCTGGGCTAGTACTAGAGTACCACAATATTCTCCTGAGGGGGGTTAAAGGTAACGACAGGAGTAAAGGTAATCGCATTGCCGATTCTTTAGCCAGGGACGCGGCAGGACTAAAAATTTTAGGACCCAGTAACACCTACGACTTCGACAATTGCGGAACTAGCCAGACGTTACACCCATGCTCAATCCATTAAGAAATGGGATGGAATAAAACGATGCAGTCTTGCCAGAATCACCCTGGGCGACCGTGGGAAGCTGGCGTCGAAGAAATATTTGGCGATTACCAGGAAAAACCTACGTTTCAGTAGGATTTCTGACTGGCCAATGTACAATGTACAATTGGTCGCATGTACAATTGGTCACATGGGTGTGAGCCTACACTCACCCTCTCTACTTTACAGATACAGAAGCTGGTGGCGTCCAATTTAATATTAATTACACCACCCCATCCCAGTGATAGCGTAAAAAGCATAAAATAGTTTAATTTGGCCCGAATTCCACTCTCTGAGGTGGATTGTTCTAGCTTGCGGCTTTTAAACTTACAACCATAACCTGGAGGGCTTCTATTTTATAAATCTTCAAAGTAAAATCACTGTAAACACCCAAAAAAGCAAATTCCGAAAAAAACCCTTTTTTTACAGTTGTTTCAAGATTCAGTCCGCCTCTGGGGCTTAGTAAAAAAAATTCCACTAATATTATTTATCAACAGCAACATACAAAACCACTTTTAAATCAATCGCTCCTGCTTTAAACCTTTCAACTCTCTCTCTCTCTCTCTCTCTCTCTCTCTGTGTAAGTTGTAATAAAGTGTTTATGATAAAACTCCCTCGAAGAAAGAGATCATGACAACATAAATAAAACAGAAGAGAGCATCTAGTCGTGTTTGTTTAGACGACTAGACTCACAAATATCTTAGTGGGCTCATTTGTTATCGAACTCAACTACGTATTTTGTACACACAAGATGTTACGAAAATAGCGAAACTTCTATTTCGAATCTTCAACAATTCATATAGTTCTAGATAGGGAGACATTCCATATTCAAA
>CAJUYI010001180.1:18120-63892 GCA_910591695.1 Galerucella pusilla
TAAAGGTATCTGAAATATGAAAATTGGCATGAAGGGGTTTTGAATAATGAGCTATTCAATGAAAATATTGCCGTCACCATTCTACTTCCGGTTATACCGGAAGTCGCAAATAACTTTGTAATTTTTAATGGAAGACCCTGTATATTTTTAAATTTTAGGAATATTTACGTTATTCTAAACATTTTTTGTTAATACTTCCCTATACCTATTTTGAACCGTTTTTGAGTTGTAATTTTTTTTATATGAAAATGACACTTTTTTACCATGTACATAAAATTCACTATCCTCTAATGTGATTTGAAGGAAAGTTTAAATTTCTTAGGAACTATTCACCACATACCGCTTTATCGTTTACACTGTGAAGTTACCTTTTTTATTATACAGGGTGCTGTCAAAATGGAATAAGAACGGAATCCACAATCTTCGCGTAATTCCTTTTTTCAAATGGGACACCCTGTATGTGATTATTAATTATAGAAAAATACGTTGTCCACTATCGATATGTATTACTATTCCCTATACCTATCTCCTGCATTTTTTAAATAAATCACCTTTATACATTTTTGTCATAAAAAATAAATTTTCTTATAGGCTATGTGGTATTAATTTATTGAGTTAAACACTCGGTTAAACATTGAACAACTATACAGATACTATCAAAGATAATAAGGTACTAGCTTGTTAATTCAACAAATGTTCAAAGTGTTGCCCATCAACTTCCAAACATTTATAGACTCTTTTAAGGATGAATTTGGATGAGCTGCAAAATATCCCAGGATGTCTATTTGTAAATCCTCATTATCGACATGGGTCTTGGGCTTATTTCTTTTACTTTTAAACTGACCAAACTGGGAACAGTTGTGTAGCAAACGTTTTACAGTTTTATGATTTGGTCGAAGCTTTTCAGGATATCTCTCAGCAAACACACGGCAAGTTCTGGATACCATTCTGTTATACTCACCGTGAATCATAATTAAATTTAAAAAATCATCATTTGTATATCCTAAATGTGCCATTATTATTTTGTTAAGAAAATTGAGGGCAAACTATTATTATACCTTTCACACAACGGCATACAACAAGGTGACTATTAAACATTAACAATAACTGTCATTTGTCAGAATATTCCATAGGCGACTTGATGAATTAATTTTTTGTGACAAAAATGTATAAAGCTGATTTATTTGAAAACTGCAGGAGATAGGTATAGGGAATAGTAATACATATCGATAGTGGACAACGTATTCTTCTAAAATAAATAATCACATACAGGGTGTCCCATTTGAAAAAAAGGAATTACGCGAAGATTGTGGATTCCGTTGTTATTCCAATATTGACAGAACCCTGTATAATAAAAAAGGTAACTTCACAGTGTAAACCATAAAGCGGTATGTGGTGAATAGTTCCTAAGAAATTTAAACTTTTATTCAAATTACATTAGAGGATATTGAATTTTATGTACATGGTAAAAAAGTGTAATTTTCATATAAAAAACATTACAACTCAAAAACGGTTCAAGATAGGTATAGGGAAGTATCAACAAAAAATGTTCAGAATAACGTAAATATTCCTAAAATTTAAAAATATCTTCCATTAAAAATTACAAAGTTATGTGCGACCTCCGGTATAACCGCAAGTAGAATGGTTACGGCAATATTTTCATTGAATAGCTCATTATTCAAAACCCCTTCATGCCAACTTTCATAATTCAGATACCTTTAGTTCTCTAGATATTTCTAATTGACCGTTTATCTGCCGCACCCTGTATACTTAGCACTTTAGCTTTTTCATAGTTAAACGTGGCAATATCGAATGTTTTCGACTGCATTCCTTTCACGGCTTCAGATAAACTTGCCAAAGTATACCTTCCTAAAGAATTTTCTTTTCTTTTGCATCAGTCGAAGATTGTATTTTCAAATCAAACTAAAAATAAAATAAATGTTCTACAAACACTTAAAATGTTACGGCAGCAATCAATATTCAATCTATTAGGTACTTTCACTGAAACAAACCTAGGCTGGGTTCTAAATACGTTATTATATATACAATACAAAACAAGTTTTCAATACCATTACGAGTTACTTTTACGGTGGTCTCCGACATGTATACACATATCGAAAAGAAACCCAACAATCTGCTCGATATGGCATCGCCAACTAAAAAAAAAACCTTGTGCACATAGTTACACCCATAACGGCGGTGTTCATTGTCGTTCTCCTTTTTTTTTTCTTCTACCGATTGCGTGAAAATGAATTTGATTTCGTTATGGTTTAGTTGAATTGATAGCGAGTCTATATTTTTTCACTTTTGTATGTCCCGATATCCCTTTTGATAGAACTATTTACTTCTGAATTAATAATAATGGGCTTGTTATCAAAGAAATATTTCCTCGGTCTTTCTTACGTTATTTTGTAAAACTAAATCATCAAAATAACTAGTGAAATTTTCAGCTCTTGAACTTTTCCCACTACTTAGATATTAGAGGTTGAAAATGGAGCTCCTTTAAAAAGCGACAGAACCGACGGTGACGTCACATTGCATATTGTGCTCTGTACACCGCTGCGTTTCACATAAGAAAGTTGGTTAAAGCTGCAATATCTTTAAATTTTAAAAGTGTTAGTGATTTTTGCTATTAAAGATGTACTCAGTAGATACTGGATTTGATGAAGCAGATTCTGCAAATTCACCTGAAGTCGATATCTTTATGGTGAAGGACTACATTAATAGAATTTCAAAACAATATTTTCATATCTGCGTCTGGAGGAAGTAGGAAGTCTTCACTTAACTTCCACAAATGGGTAAAGGTAACTGGCTAATAACGGTATAGTTTTTTGTATAATGCCACACACTCTGGAAAGTGCCACACCAAAATCGTCTCCTAATATCCTATAAGGTAAATTCAATTTGATGTTTTTTAATTTTAAAAAGATATCAAGCTTGTCCAGCTCACATTTTTTTAGTTAACAAGCTCACAACAAATAATGAATGACTCGGAACTCCCAAATAAAGCTTTGGATTTTTTTTTTCTATCAAATAAAATATTCGTCTGACCTATTAGTGTCTAGATAAAATGAGCTATTCGCATCTGACATACTTAATTCTGACGAGCTAAATGTAGAAGAAGGACCGCTAGTGGACATTGAAAACTCTTCGTTCATAGGTTTTCCGTCTTTTTCCATTCACGATTTCTTTGGATCGATCTCATTGCTAGTGCATTTTCTCTATTTAGCCATTTTCCATATATAAAAACTCTCGCCCCCGCATTGAATCGCTTTGGAACGTACATAAGCCTTAATGCAAGCCTGAACTCCTATTTCCCGAGATATAGGTTCCATTTGTGTGATATCCATTTGATTTTCTTCCTCTACTTTATCATCATCAGAGGCTCTATTTTCTGAGCTTAACTTGTAAAAACTGTGACCGTGGCTTTGAACTATGCATTGTTACTCTATTTTTTAGACAGTCAAACAATCTCGTTACTACTCAAGGTTTTAATTTAACTGTTCCACTGCTCACTGTTTTAATGTATATATATTTTTCTGGTTCATCCGTTTTAATTTAACTGTTCCACTGCTCACTGTTTTAATGTATATATATTTTTCTGGTTCATCCTTGGATGTGTTAGGACAGTCGGGAATCAAATAGTATTCATTTACCACTTTTTTCTCATTCCCTTCACAATAAAATACTGTACAGTAGGTACAGTCAAGAGCCCAGCGTTTTTTTTTTCTTACACAAAACGATACAATATACACAATACACAGCTCTCGACTCGCGGCGTTTCAGACGTTAGGTATAGCATATGCAGTGTGACGTCACAGGTAACCACGCCCCGTTTTTGTTTAATCCAATTTCTTTAATTAATTTGAGGGTTTAAACGTTCGCGGAAAAATCTAAAGTTTTGAGAATCTGTTTAAAATGAGTTTTAGTTTCTATTATTAACTGAAAATTTTTTTTGAACAAGCCCATTGCGGAACTAGCCAAACGTTACATTCATGCTCAATCCCTTAAAAGATAGGATGGAATCAAAAGATGCAATCTTGCCAGAATCACCCTGTCCGACCTTGGGAAGCTGACACCGAAGAAATATTTGGCGATGACCAGGAAAAACCTACGTTTAACAGTAGGATTATCGATTATTAAATTTACTTTTATCTAATTCCGCTATCAAATGTGACACTTTACGTCACTCCTTGACGTTAGGTAACGTCACATTTTTCATAACCTTCATATATCAGTTATGAAAATTAGTTATGTAAAAACTTTACGTAACTGTTTATGTTTCAACATAGAGATACCACATGAGTTTCAAAGAATAATTTATTAATTAGGTAGGTACTGTCAAAACTGACAATTATTTCATTATTTAAGCTGTACTATTAACCCATTATTTTAATTCAATAGTATTTTGAGATTTATAAACATTGAAAACATTATTCAGGACACAGTTATTTAAAGTAAGTCAATTTTCTGGGTGAATACATCATAGTAACAATACTTCTAACACCATATTTGATTCCACTTCAATATTATCATTGTAATTGAAGATTTTATTGAATATTATGAAAGCGCGGAATTAGATAAAACGTTGTACGTAAACACGTTATGAAGAGAGCGACATTGTTCAACACGCGTAATTTGCAGAACTCGCTATCGCTCGTTTTGGCAAATATTACGCTTGTTGAACAATATCGCTCTTTTCATAACTAATTACGTAAATATCTATTAACAAACAAATGTATTTACTAGTTTCATTATTTTTTGAGGAATCTTGTTATCTTTTTTTCTTGCTAATTACTCTCGTTTTTAGAACCGGTCAGTACAAAAGGAACATTTTATATACATCTGATAAAACTTGAGTAGCATCTACCTTGTATAGAAAATAACCCATGTAGAATAGTAATCTTCTTTAATACATTTACCAGCGTATTTCCAAGAACACTAAAACATAAACGAACAAAAATGTATCTTACTATAATAAATTCAACCGTGCTTTCAGCTTCTATTCAAAGAAATAAAAAAGAGGGAGTTGGTGTGTATGTGCGAGTAGAGCAGGAAGAAAGAGATGGGAAAAAGGCTGAGAAGTAATTTGCGAACTGTTCGACGTCGTTTTTCTTCCTTTTTTTTCCGAGTTAAGTTAGAGGTGGGAAGTGATCCTTGAAATAGTAAGGACTCGAGTGGGACGCTATCTTAATTTGAGTCCTGAAAGTGTCACATAAGGCTATAAAAACACGTGCAAGATCTGTCTCTCTCAGGCAGGACATCAACGACAACAGATCTTGACGTCGACTAAATAAAGGAATTGGTACCATTGTCTTCTTAGAAAGTATATTTTTTGATTAGGTAACGCTATGGGAAAAAAAAACCCACCTCTATTTATCGCTCCTTCTCGTTTTTGTGTGAATTACTGGTGATATTATAGCGCCCTTTCGTAATGAGACTTTAAATTGCAGCTGTACATTTATTTTGTGTTTTTCTGTATAATAATATAACGATGTTATTAAGTGGAAACTAAAATTGGTTTCAAAAAGGAGGTTCGTAGAAAAAATAGTGTGTGCTACTCTCTTGTAAACCAATATATTTCTGAATCACTTTGTACATTATAAATTTGTAAAAAACATTCAGAAAAATTATATATATACAGGGTGGGGCAATCTTCTGACATCGGAGGATTACATCGTTGTGGTGATAGATAGAACTTTATAGTTTTGTGTGAGCTAATACAATTACTGAGAGCACATTTTGAAAATACTTTCGATTCTACAGGGTGTTCCAATACTACGTAGCAGCACAAACTTACATGTTTTTCAATGGAACGTACTATATTTTGTTTAAGAATCGAAAAGATCTCACCGAGAGCGTTACAAAAATATAGCACTCTAATATATTATAAGGGTGTTTTACAAAGATATGGCCAATTATTAGCAAAAAAGACCTCTTCTCTTTAACACTCTGCAGAACAGTAAATTAAAATATCCACAGGTCTTTGTGTTCAAATGTCATACACACATCATTGGCTGTGCTCAGTATTAATTACTATTTTCATCGGTGGCTTCTTTAATACAGGGTGAAACAAAACGCAAATCAAGCAATATCTCAAAATTTTTAAATGAATCACCCTATGAGTCTTTTTACAATTTGTTAGTACAATTAATAAACTTTCAAACGATGTAGTAAACTTAGGGCATCAGTTAATGAAAAATCGTAGATATTTTATAATAATGGTCAAAAACAAGTATTTTACATACACAAATTGAATGGTATTAAATTTTTACATGCAACATCTTGTGAATTTTAACATTTCTAAGGCATATATTTTAATCGTAATTTTGGATGCATCTACAATATCTAATCAATGAAATAAAATGGTTGCTAATACCGTAGGTACCTACCTGGAATTACCAAAAATTTCATATTTTTCATGTTTCATTGTTATTATAGGCTTGTTTGAGAATGGGCGAAACATAATCAAGCCATATTTTTGATTATATCAAGTGGGCTACTATCAAAATAGTATCTACTAATAAATGTCAAAGATATATTGCTGTATTCTTCGTTTGTGTATAGGAAGTTGATTCAAACACAATAGTTAACTTGTGGTTCCAACAAGATGGAGCATCTGTATATCAGAAATTTTACCGACAGGTGGATAGGACGTGGTGGACCAATTTCGTGGCCTCCTCGATCTCCAGATCTCACACCGATGGATTTCTTTTTATGGGGATACATCAAGCAACTTGTGTATCAAACGTAACGCATTTTCCACAATAACTCCAGCTATGTTGGAAAGAGTAAGATCCTCGTTTTTGAAAAGAATTGTATGGAAGTAAATGATCGCCATTTTGAACACTTAGCATAAACTACTATACTTTTTATAGAATGTCAATGTTCATTTATGTAAATGTGAGTGTTCTTATAATGTTGGTTTTCATAATTGTTAGTTTTTCAAAAATAGAAAAAGTTGGAAAATGAATTACAAGCTTGCATTTTACATAACTAAGATATACTGTTTGTGGTGACTTGAGTAATTATTTCGTAAAGACTACAAACTGCTTTTATATTTATTAGTACCTACTATAATGACATTAGCCTACTTACAGTAAACAAAAATATTTCTTCCAACATAATTCCTTCTTTCCTTCCTCTAATGATAAGAGTAGAAGTCAAAGATATTTTAGATGCATCCAAAATTACGATTAGAATTTATGCCTTAGAAATGTTAAAATTCACAAGATGTTGCATGTAAAAATTTAATACCATTTAATTTGTGTATGTAAAATACTTGTTTTTGACCATTATCATAAAATATCTACGATTTTCCATTAACTAATGCCCTAAGTTTACTACATCGTTTGAAAGTTTATTAATTGTACTAACAAATTGTGAAAAGACTTATAGGGTGATTCATTTAAAATTTTTGAGATATTGCTTGATTTGCGTTTTGTTTCACCCTGTATTAAAGAAGCCACAGATGAAAAAAGTAATTAATACTGAGCGCAGCCAATGATGTGTGTATGACATTTGAACACAAATACCTGTTGATTTATTTTAATTTACTGTTCTGCAGAGTGTTAAAGAGGAGGTCTTTTTTGCTAATAATTGGCCATATCTTTGTAACGCTCTCAGTGAGATCTTTTCGATTCTTAAACAAAATATAGTACGTTCCATTAAAAAAAATGTAAGTTTGTACTGCTACGTGGTTTTGGAACACCCTGTAGAATCGAAAGTATTTTCAAAATGTGCTCTCAGTAACTGTATTAGCTCACACAAAACTATAAAGTTCTATCTATCACCACAACGATGTAATCCTCCGATGTCAGATGATTGCCCCACCCTGTATATATATATAGTTATTTAACATCAGTCAGCTGACCAAAAGAAATACCCTTTTAATAGGTCAGTGCCCTTTTAGTGTTCGTACTTCGGCAGTCGTTTCTGGTGTGTGTGTGTGTGATGGTCGGGTATTTTCTTCATTCTTTCTTCTTCTTCTTCTTCTGATCGTATGGCCCCACCAAGGTCGGTTAGGAGAGTTCACTATACAGCTGGATTCCATCCGGGCCATAACACAAACTCGTGCAAACCTTTCAACTATCGCACGGGGTACATATGTGCAAAGTTGCCGGAAAGAAAATATGTATCAGTAATTGTTTGAAAATAAAAATAAAAATGTTGAAATAATCAAGTACATCAATGATAAAAATGTCTGTAATGGAGTTTTCAACGTGAAAAGTGTATCTGTAGAGTAGGGAGAGCCAGTAGGCTTACAGAACATGTGACCCATTGTACGTTCCCCCGAGGAGAGTTTGGCTAGTTCCTTAATTGCCGTCAGGCCATAGGTGTCGGACAGTTCAAATAAAATGCATACCTTTGAGTCTCCACCACCAAATGTTGAATAAATTCATCATCTATAAACTCTTCAAAAAATTGAGTTATAGACATTTGCTCAAATCTGGAATAATCTGGTGGCGAAAATACTATTGCGGTATAACTGCATAGTCTGCTCCTTTTTCCCACTGAGGTACAAATGACTCAGACTGGTTTCGTCTGTCTTCGAGCCAAGCTGCGTATTCTGGCACAATAACAGTAGCAGGCACAATATTTGTTTCCTGATCTGCTATATTTGCATTTTCTTCAGCCTCATATTGAGAACCCAGTCTCTCGTTATTGTATAATCTGATTTCGGCAGAAGCTCACAACTGTCGAGATGTCAAATTGTCAACTAACCTACGAAAAAAAAGAGTTGACTAGAATATACCGGATTATGATAAAAACTTGGCTTGTTACCCGCCATCGCCCTCTTCAGCTGAGTCCTCGTCTGTGTCTACATTGGGTTCTTTTGGCTCAATGTAAATATCGCCATCAAGCTCATCATTATACACCATATCAAGCGCTTCCGCAAGTGAAAAACCATGTCTGTGATGATTTGAAATCACTTAGTGCAAACGCCTAGTGTTGCCATATGGTAAAATACAAGTTTACACCCTTATAACTCACTAACTTGTCAATGGATTTTATTCAAAATTTTGCCAAGGATAAGCCTTAGTATTCTTAATATGACAGTATAATAAAATAACCACTACTTTCACACATAAAAAATACATGATACTTACTCGAATCGTATATCCATATTTTCACGATGTTTCAAAAATTATCAAATTCAACTGCTCTAATTACTCACAATTCGGCGTTTTTACTGAAAATAAGTGAACACGTGACTTTTGCACTCTATTAGCAGTAATATGACACGCCCACAACAAATTTACTAGCGTATGCCCAATACTGGCACACTTTGAGTAGTCACATGTTTGCTGTAGCTATATGGCAACGCTAGGCGTTAATGGGTAATGATATAATACCTTATAAGCAATATTAAAATTATCATTTTATAAGACATTCATACCTATATTATAAGAGTTCCATAATAAACTATATAACTAACAGCTACAGCATTATAAAATAGTTACTTAAGCTTGTCTTATTGAAGCTGTATAATGTTAAATAATAAATATTGTATAGAATTCAATTGCGTTGCATTATAAAACACTTTTTAGTTGTATAGTGCCTAAATATTCTTCGTTATAAAACAGTTCCATTTTACAATAAAATATTGTTTAAGGCATTTCCTCGGGATAAAATTGTTGTATTATAAATCTCCATGTTTAAATAAGCAACTCTTGTACCGCTATCGCCGATATTATGAGCAATTGAGTTGGAAACATGAAACTGTATTGAAAAATGTGACTTTATCATTATTTAGAGAATTATTTTGTGAAAGAATATCCATATGAAGTGATGAACTATTAAAATCATAAAAAAAAGTATTTTAGGATTTTCTATTTTGTTATTATTTTTCAAGTATCTACTTGAAACTTAACCAGAATTGAAGCGATTCATTTTCTTGCCAAATATATACCCATAATCTATCAGTTAAATTTGCGGCGCATCAAAATTTGTGCTATTACACCATCCACCTGGAGGGTTTCTATTTTATAAACATTCTCTATATTTCTAAAAGATCTCTCATGACTAATCTTAAAGACCTATTGTTTCTTATTCTTAATATTTATTAGTTTGGACCGTAATACAACCCAAAAGCCTCTGAGGTCAACAAAAAAAAGCAAAACAACCAAGAAAACATTATCACGACATATAAATTGCTAAATATATATCCAGATCACATGGGGCACGAGTACTTTTTTAAAAACGACACGATACCCGTCGTACGAAGCACTTGTAAAACAAAAACTCATATGCTACCAATTGCAACTTAACATGACCATTAAATTCTTTTGGTGCTCAAGAAAAAACGAGTTGTATATTATCGTGGAGCGCAGCCGAAGGCTACTAATCGGTACCGCAAAGATAGCATTGGCATTTTTCATGGCCGTTGATTAACAAATTCGTCATAAAAAGAGAGATAATCGGTTGTAAAATGTTTTAAGTATTACGTAGGGACCAATCGAAAGGGGAATCTGCTCCCACAATGACGGTAGAAAGGATCACAAGAATTTCATCTATTGCTTTTATTTGTAGATTAGATTTTTTTTCGACTTAGACTAGGAATAGTATATTACATAACGTGTGTGAAAAATCATTTTCGCACTAGTAATGTACAGTATTTTTCCTACGATCACGTGATAATTTCACCAAATAATGTGTAATCGACATCTGACATATTAATACACAAAATGTTACAATTAAAGTCAACATAATTGATTTCAAAATTAACAATAACTATCAATAGTGACAAAAATTCAAGTAGCTAATTCTTGCTATTTCACGATAAATATTTCCACTTTAAACAGTAAAGGTTATTATCTTGAACTAAATGTCAGTCTGTTTCACACAAAAAACCGGAAGAAAATACTTAAATTTTGCCAATTTTTAGAAATATTCGTAAGCATTAATATTTTCGTTTGACACTTAAGCTTATAACATTACACACTAAAATCTTATGTCAGAGCTTATGTCTAGATATCTTAGGTTCACAAATTAGGATCAGGTGATACTTCCTAACGGCGTTGTCAAATGGTCTTAATTTTCTTTCAGCTGAATACATTGTAATAGATTACATGAATATATCACAATATAAAATTGTTTGCATTTATAACCATGAAAATTTATATAATAGTTAGGTTAACAATTTTCTCTTATTCTCTTGCTCCGTATTTAATGTTATTTTAGTTACAATTTGATCTGTGTCAGTTGGTGGGGAAGCGGTATGTGTTGAATTATGATAATTTTTTTTGCTCTAGTAGAAATCCCATGAGGTCAGTCAATTTGAGGTGAAGAGATGTATTCCCTTCCCCTTCTCGAAAAAGTGTGTAATTTGTATTTCACTTCACCCGGCGCGCTCACTTTGCTCGCGACATCGATCAATCAATCCAGATCTTTGAATTATAAAATTCATTGATAAGCATACTGACTTCCCTTCCCCATTTTGGAAAACATCATATGGAATAAAAATCATTTTATATTCATGTCTATCTATAAACATACATGTTTATTCCCTTCCCCTTCTCGAAATATACCTACTTATCGGGACATTTAACGTTAATTTTCAACTAAAAATCACAAAAATATACATAATTCTTTATTTTTACTCTAACGTCATAGAATATACACGTACCAAGTTAGTACCTGTGGAATATACAATATTATGTCCAAAAAAGTACATTTTCAATACATACATTTTAGATCATAAAGATAGTGAGTATATCGGTGTTATATGTGAAAAGATACATCTGAAATTTTGGTGTTATTTCCAAGCCGTAACGAGCTACGGAAATGAAAGCTGGCAACATTGCCCATTCTCCGCTCTTTCTTAAATTTGTGACCATCCGATAACAAGACAGAATTGTCAAATATTTATAAAAAATGGCGGATTTTTGGTACTTTCAATTGCGATTTTCTCTTTCAAAAGTGGATAATCCAAGAATTTTTTTTTATTAAAACGTACTATAGCAATAGGGCTTTCTATTAAAAAAAAATCGTTGCAAAATTCCGAGGGTCGCGAACCTTACCGGACCCCATCGGACTTCTGACGAAGAGTACGCGGTTTTGATCATCGACCGCGCCCTAAATTTTTTTTAATCAAGAAAAAGACAAAAATTTCACTTTTCAAATAGATCGCTTCAAATTTAGATATTACATAAAAATTATATATTTGACAGCTTGCCAATGGTCAATCTTAATAAAAATTCATTTGACAGCTTTTTTATCCGTACACGTATGAATAAAGGCCACTTTCCATAGAACTAGACAGTGCAATATATGTCACTTTCCTATGTGATCATAGGAAAAGTATATTTCAAAATAGACTTGCCGTCTATATCTATTGGGGGTCAATCTAGTTACTATGAGGGTTGTTTTTTGCATAAAAGGGTTGAAAAAAAACAGTAGATAACTTTTAAATACAATAGTTTTTCAATTCTCCACGAAGAGAAATGTATTTTGGCACTATTTGGAACCAATAATTGTAGAAACAGTCATTCCATTTGTAATTTTTGGAAAATAAAAAGGGCTTAGGTCCGAACTGTATGGGGGATGGACCAACAATTCGATGTTGTCTTTCCTTAAAACCTCAATTGTTCTTCGAACTGCGTGGAAGTTGCATAAAATTGTCGATTGACGTTGTAAATATAGTTATTTGTGTATCAAGAGCAGAAAGTAGTAATTTGGCAATCTGTCGAGACTACCAAAGGAATTTCTGCTCGAATGCAAACAGGATGTTTTCTACGATCACACCAAAATAAAATTAATTGCCAATAATACCTTTATTGGTGTGCGTGATTAATTAACGTATATACGGGTTTTCGGCATGTCGTTTATTCTATTTGCTATTTTGACATATAGCTAACCTTAAATTTGATAAATGAAATCATCAGAATCGTATTCAGCCAAATTCGAAGCGGCCATGAAATTAATAATTACCAGCTTCTTTTTCTAACTGCAAATACTTGAGAACTTTCAAGATACTGATGTTTTTCCGTGTATCTATGCATATTTTTGTATTATTTAAATAAATATAACAATAAGACTAATATTCACTTTTCAAAAATCATAATTGATCTTAAACAACCAAGTACAGATCTGTCGAGAACTGTCAGTGTGACAGTAGAAAAAGACGTTAGACACATTGCCGCTACGAAAGTGACGCCTTCAAAGTATTTTGAGCTCTCGATTGATAGGTTGCACTTGCGCGTAATCTAAACATCAACTAATCAAATTTTTGTAAGTCAAAGATTAGGTTTAGTGTTTGTAATACATTTAAACGGTTCATTTTTGTGATGTTTTGATTATGATTAATCACAGACCTGCCTTTTTTTTCATTTCTTCCTACGTAATGTGTTAGAAGGACATTAACAATCGATGACGCACACCAAGAAGGGTATTATTTTAATTGCATATATCAGATATCTTGTGAATGTGACAAATTCTATTTAGGTGAAACATCTAGACCATTGATTCCCAAAGTGGTCCAGGTGGACCCCCAGGGGTCCACGGGAGCCCGGCAGGGGTCTACGCTTGCGTGGAAAAAAATGGGGGTCCACAACTCGTTAACGGGGGTCTATAGAAATGTATTAGGTGACCCGACTTGACTTCTCCTATGAATATAGGGAGACCACTCCGAAGTGGGAGCTTATTGGTTTCTTGTACTGTGAGTCAATCTTAGAATACAAAAAAGTAAAGTAGGAATCCAACTGTTGGATGAAGACGCTTTTTAGACTGGCCTTGAAACTTAGCTTAAATGACAATACTCACAGCATAATCAAAGCAATATAAATTCTCACCTTTTTTTCGAAAACTTTTAACTCATAGTTGATTGAAAAATAGCCACAACACAGATTTACATAGACATATACTTTTTTCGGGTTTTGGAAGTAAGTTAGTAAATGTAATAGCTGCAGGGGTTCCACCAGATCCAGCAAAATGTTTAAAGTGGTCTATGAGAAAAAAAAGTATGGGAACCTCTGATCTAGACCATTGAAAGTCCTAATAAGTGAACATAAAAAGTATGTAAAAGATAGGGAGTTCTTCAAGTCAGGTATTTGCAACCATGCTTGGGAAGAAGGGCATCAAATTCAATGGGATTCGACAAAAATAATATTGAAAGAGCCCAATGATAAAAGACAACAATCAAAGAAAGTGCTTCAATACAACTAAATGCAGATAAATGTGTAGCTAGTATTTCAGCCGAATATAGTCAAATTTGGTTACCAATGTTAGAAAGAGAAATTTCCAATAATCAGTTAGTTATCAGGATAGCATCATAAGTTTTTATCCAGGTTTTCTTATGATTTATCATTGGAATAGTTGTTAATCGATACACACTTCAATACACAAAATCACCAAACTGAGTTATACATATTTTGAAAACAAAAATAATCATACCCAGAAAAGTAACAACAAACGCGTTTTATTAACAACATTTACAAAATAAGCGAAAAAAAGCGCTATCCCAATAAAAACCATTCCTGGAACGTGCACTTCACTGGATTCCATTTCTAGTAGACTATCATATCGTTAAAATATCATAAAATAAAATAGTTTATTTCACATTTTACCAGAGATGAGATCTACTATGAATGGACCTTGATAAAATTTGACAACAAAGTTTTGTAGTCTTAAACAAACAAAATATTATCGATTGTCTAGTTGTCATATTTTTTTTGTTGTGTCAGATAGGGACCAAAATTATTCCATTACTAGTTAATCTTGACAACGGAAGCTGGAACGCTACCGAAACGTCGAAATAAAAAATAAAAAACATTATTGTGGTTTGATTCCCAAAAAAATAAGAAGAAAAAAAATTTGAAAAATCAAGTATTAAAATATTTTATTCTACAGTTTATATTAAAATAACTACTAGCTCTCTTTTATCTATAAATAAAATTAGGCTTAAGATCGCCAATAATGTCATATCATGACAGCTCCCGGAAAACATCAACTCTGCAGTTGCTTTTCAAGGCACTAAAGACGACTATAGTGGTCGTAGAAAAAACAATTTATTATCTTGATTTATTTTTGTTACAGTTGGTATTGAAGATATCCGTCAAAGAAAATATAAAACGACTGACTGATGTGGAAAGGCCTAAGATCGAACCTAAGGCACACATTACTAATCATATTTTAGTTCAACACAACCATGTAAGTATAATTTTAAAAATTTTACACTTTAGTTCTTCTTTTTGTTGATAATAATACAATATACGAGTTAATGTCTTTAACAATAATTATAATTTTCCGCCTGTTAACTCTCTCCGGTTATGTTTATTTGTTCCGTATCATAGATAAAATTAATACGTCTTGATTTATTCAGAGAGATATGTCAAGGAATCTAAATTGGCAATTAAATCTAGTTTAATATGGGACGCGGAGTTTATGATGATTACTGATATTATTATTTATGATTAGATCGGTTTAGATTGGGAAGGTTAACTTTGCAACCCGCCCCGGCTTCGCACCGGTTCTTTACAAATATTTAATCAAATTATATGGTGTAATAGAGCAAAATAATGTGCATGAAATACTTGAATTCTTCAACTTATTTAAAATGATACAGATTAATACCGTATTTGTATATATAGCCTTAACATTACCGAATTATGATAAAGCGAGACAACCGGTAACGAGACTGAGACTTGAACGATACTCAATTTCTTAGGACGAGATAGAAACGAGATTTTTTATTCTCTCGCCTACTCTTGTCTAGTGTGAAGCTCTGTTTGCTCAGTGGAGTGTTGCCAACAGCTCCTCTTTTATCGGGGTATACCAACGCATGATAGCGGGGCAAAATTGGTTCGTTGGGGGGTACTTTGAACTTTGACTGACAAATTCATTTTATCATTTCTATATTTTTCTTTGAACAAACATATTTTTGTGAGAAGTTTGATTTTTATGATTATTTTATTAAATATATATTTAGTTATAACTCCTGCATAGAACCGTATTATATGGTATTATTCAAGAACTGTAAAAATTGACGATGTCAATTTGACGTTGACATTTTGCACTGCCACCTATCTACTTGTTTCTGTACTGAAAAATTCTAAGAAGTTGCCTATGCTAAAGAAAATTAAAGGTCTCTTCTCCCATCTCGTTTGTATCAAATACTTGTCATATGTCACTTCAAAATTTGAAACGAAATCGTTCGACCGGTTGCGCCATCTATTACTTTATTCCCGCACTTCCTTCCCTAGGGCAAGTCATGAACTTTCTCTAAAAAGATGAATCCTTCGGTGATACGATAACACACAAACTTTTGTGTTGTTTTGTGTTTTGGGGAGCGTGGGAGTGAGATATTTTTTAAAAGGGGTAGATCTACCCCGTACATGGCAGCAGTGGCAACACTGGAGTCTACTCCAGAGCACTAGGCCTAAGGATTAAGTGGGGAATGGAAAACAATACCAGAGTGATTCAAACAGAACTGGCTGGTATCTCAATTGCCGCAAAAGAACTAACCAGAAAAGGAATTTCTGGCAAAAACATAACAATCTGCACTGACAGTAGACAAGCCCTATTAGCCAGACAACGTGTTATATCGGGGCTAGTACTAGAGTCAGGGGTTCTCAAACTTTTTGACACTGCGACCCCCTTTTTAGACCTAGTATTTCGGCGACCCCCATATTTTTAAATATAAACAAAAATGAAAAAAACACTATTGGCTAAGTTTTATCTATGAAAATACTATTAACTAGTGAAAATAAATACAAATTGTTGTCACTTGAATTGTTTTATGATAATGCTGAAAATTAATGTGCAGAAAATTATTGCAACCCTCTGTCGAGCAGTTTAAGGTAAAATTAATGAGCAGTGGTTTTCTGCAATTGTTTACCGAGGAAACTGCTGAGCTAACTGCTCGTCAACATGATCAACTGATCGAAATTTCAAGTGATCAGTCAGCAAAACTCACTTTCAACAGTGCTTGTATCGACAAATTATGGATAGGTATTAAAAATGAATACCCAGAACTGTCCACAAAAGCATTGATGCCATTTTCTACGTGTTATAACTGTAAGCAAGGTGAATATCAAAACAAAATCAATAAATCGTTTGACCCTGGAAAATGACATTCTTTTGTGTATAACAAAACTCAATCCGGACATAAAAAAATTGTTTAATTCCAAACAAGCTCATGTTTCCCATTAAATAGAATTAGGCCTTTTTCAACTTGTATGTGTATTACAAATTTGTGTAGCCTATAAATTTTGTTATTTATAAAAACTACAGCTATGACTGATTTGTTTTTTTCCTCCTTATCCCGCGACCCCCCTGGGGGTCGCGACCCACAGTTTGAGAACCCCAGTACTAGAGTGCCAACAATATTATCCTGAGGTGAGTTAAAAGGCACGACATGAGTAAAGGTAATCGCATAACCAGGGAAGCGGCTGGACTAAAAATTTTAGGACCCAGTGGCACCTACGGCCTAACGACAATTGCGGAACTAGCCAAACGTTACATCCAAGCTCAATCCCTTCAGAGATGTGATGGAACCAAAGGATGTAGTCTTGCCAGGATCACCCTGGGCGACCCTGGGAAGCTGGCGTCGAAGAAATATTTGACGGTGACCAGGAGAAACCTACGTTTAACAGTAGGATTTCTGACTGGCCACTGTCAACTAAGGAAACACCTCCATACTATGGGGCTAGTGGACACACCTCTATGCAGGATGTGTGAACAGGAAGATGAAACTGTCAGGCATGTCTAATGCGAGTGTCCGGAGTTATCGTCAATAAGAGAGTGTGTGTTCGGTGAGTCTTGGCCTACACCTGCCGATATAAAGGAGATGTCTCCTAGTGATTTGCTGGGAAGGGTAGGATGGACGTTGACCTATGAGGACAACTCCTCGGGAGGATGTACATGTGGCCTAAGTGTTGTGAGTCTACACTCACCCTCCCTACTCTACAGATACAGCTACAGCTCTGTTTGCAGTCTTTTTCTAGGTATCAAAAATTCACTAGACAGGATGTTAACATAATATATATGATAGCATTGCCGTACCTTGAAGTTTTATACGAAAGGGGTTTACTTTTTACTAAAATAAATATGATCAATTCTGTCTTTAGCTCCGCTTCTTGTTAGATTAATGTTTATAATTGTGTAGCATTTTCCTTCTCGCTTCTACTCCACCGCCTTCATAATGTAAATTACCATAATGGCCAATTAAAGAGATGAAACGAGTTTTGTGATTTCGTTTCTAATCGGTTTTAATAACGTTGTCTTTTTTTTATATAAAAAATTTGTCGCCTTAGTATTTATCGTTGAAGTTAAGACAAAAAATAATGGACTAATTTCATTTTTGGCATAAGGGAATCTGAAGATGTGTCAATGTCTACTCGTGGATATAATTTAGTGGTAAATGGTAATCAGGGTGTGCTAAATATAGAACGAATCTAAGAGACCCAAGGTTAAGTCTTGAGCACAAATGCTTAATGATATTCAACCCAGATCTAAGTTGCTTCGAAAACACCCTTTGCAATATTGTACAAAAGGGTCTGAACTATACTAATAGCTGGTGTAGGCAAGTGGGACTTGGCATCAACCCCACTAAAACCATACTGATAGCCTTCACTAAGAAAAGAAAACTCAACCTCAAAACCATAAAACTTGATGGGATAGTAGGGCTTATACAATCAAAGACTCTGTGGATGACCACAACCTGTTGAGATTAAAAGAATGCATAAGTCAAAGTAAAACTGCGCTCAGAGTTTTAACAGGGATCCTAACGGGACATTGTCGCCTGAATGGGCACCTGAAAAAGCTCAAAATAGTGGAGGAAGAAGAATGCAGATTTTGTGGAATGGAAGAAGAAACCTACATCCACATACTTTCCAACTGCACAGCACTTCAGAATCCTAGAGCACAGCACCTAGGAGATTACTGGATAGAAGAGGAACATTTGCCTAAGTTGAAGCCTGCAGACATCCTAAAATTCCAGAAACTGAGTAGAAGTAAGGGGGCACAATAGATCTTTTAGGTCTCAGTGAATGTCACCCCAAAACACACACATACAAGTTGCTTCGACTAATTCTAGCCAAATGTGGTAGAACACTCTCTACAAACTGATATAATAATATAAATATTTAGTTTGGTAAACCTGTCAGAAGCTAAGCGGATTTGGGAAGTGGATGAGGAAACCTCGCCGATATCTGTCTTAAAAATACCAATGACGTACGGTATTTTATAAAAGTATTTTCCAACGCTCGGAACTTGTTAAATTTTTCAAAATCCTCTCCATATTTTCTTTTATTGTCATCTAATTCTGAATTATGGTGAAAAACCATCGGGAAATTAGTTGAAAATCATGTACAAATTTCCACTCGGACAAGATAAGTGAAATGGATAAAAAAAACGTGATAAAAACAACAACTAAAAAACAAATAACGTCGAAAAATATGAATAATTCAGTCAGTCAACGTGTCGGCATTCCGAATAAAAGTTTATGCATCATTTGGCCGGTGCAAAATTCATGCGAACGTTCGACATTTATTCATTATTTATGTATTTATTCATTAATTATATACATCGAAGCAGTTATGATTTCATTACAATTCCATACATCAACTCGGCGAACAATGAGTGGAGTAGAACGCACCGAATTTTATTTTTTTTATATATAAATGAGTTTGTAGCTTATTAGCGTATCAGTATACGTCCAAATTCATGCAATTTGTGAGTTGTTTTAAATTTTTAATGCACTTTTTGTCGAGCTCGTTTGAAAATATTCGCCAAAATCTTGTAGGTAGTTTCCATCATATACAGGGTGTTTTCAAATGACAACGTTTGCATGTAGATACTTCTCGTAAAATTGGACAAAATGATAGAAGGATTAGATATTTTCAACAATTTTCTCCAAATGTTTTAGATGCATTGCTGTTTCATAAATTAGTTCCTGTTACATATTCCAACCATAAGTACTCAGCAGTTATTGAAAAAAAACAAAATACTTTTTTTTAAATTAATTATTTAAAAGTGATCTAAATCATTGAATATCTTGAAAACTACAAATTTTTTGATATGTTAAGGTTATTCGTTTTTCACGTGAAAACCATTGAGGAATACAAAATTGGATAAAAATTGCTTTAAAAGTCAGTGGCGTCAAAAATGGGAGGGGAAAGGTAACATATTCTTCCAAATGCACCCCACTAGATCAAAAATTGAAAAATATTTTCCCACCAAACATGCCCTTTTACATTTAAAAACAACCTGCAAAATATCAAATCAATTTATCCATCCATTTTAAAGTTATCGAATTGAAACATTTAATTTTTCAAAACTTCAACCCCCTGTATTTCGAAAAGTAAATTTGCTGGCCCCATTAATCCTCATATCATTATGTCACCCTGTAGATATAGTTTGGTAAACCTATCTGGAGCTATGCGGCATTGGTAATAGGCGAGAAAACCTGCCCGATATCTGTCATAAACGTTCCAGTGGCGTACGGTACCTATTTTGTAAGAAACTGACGTGCTTTTTTTTCCAGTGCTACTGAGCCTGCAACTAGGGTTAGTCTCTAGTTTTTCTTTTCCTTCCTAATGAATTTTTTTACTGCTGAAATACTGATAAACTGTGTAAAGGGACACCCGATCGTGCTTAAGTTTAAGGGGTATTTTACTTTTCTTCTTCGCAAACTATAAAAACAATTAAACAAAGATATAAAATTAAGATTAACCATTTAAATATCTTCTGTAAGTTCCTTGTGGCATTATACTTATTCTGTTTTCTCTTATTTTGTGGGAATCAAACCACAATAATGTTTTTTATATTTTATTTCGACGTTTCGGTAGCATTCCAGCTACCGTTGTCAAGATTAACTAGTATTAAAATAATTTTTGGTCCCTATTTGACACAACGAAAAAAATTTGACAACTAGACAATCAATAATATTTTGAAGTTTAAGACTACAAAACTTTGTTGTCAAATTTTATTAAGGTCCATTCATAGTAGATCACATCTCTGGTAAAATGTGAAATAAAATATTTTATTTTATGACATTCTAACGATATGATAGTCTACTAGAAATGGAATCCAGTGAAGTGCACGTTCCAGGAACGGTTTTTATTGGGAAAGCGCTTTTTTCCGCTTATTTTGGAAATGTTGTTAATAAAACGCGTTTGTTGTTACTTTTTTGTGTATGATTATTTTTGTTTTCAAAATATGTATAACTCAGTTTGGTTATTTTGTGTATTGAACTGTGTATCGATTAACAACCATTCCAATGATAAATCATAAGAAAACCTGGATAAAAACTTATGATGCCATCCTGATAATGCAGGTAATAATAAATTGATTATTGGAAATTTCTCTTCCTAACATTGGCAACCAAATTTGACTACATTCGGCTGAAATAAGCTACACATTTATCTGCTTTTAATTGTATTAAAGCACTTTCTTTGATTTTTCGTCTTTTATTATTGGGCTCTTTTAATATTATTTTTGTCGAATCCTATTGAATTTTATGCCCCTCTTCCCAAGCATGTTTACAAATACCTGACTTTAAGAACTCCCAATCTTTGATATATTTTTTATGTTCACTTATTCGGACTTTCAATGGTCTAGATAGAATTTGTCGCATTCACAAGATATATGCAATTTTTTGAAAAATGTGTCACTTATCACTTATTTTATTCTAATTTCCCAAGTTTCTTCATAAATGAATTATTGGCATCTAGACTATTTTCAAAGTAGTACTAACATGTTACGACATTTATTTTATAATAAATACCGATATCAGCAATAAAATTACAATGTAAAAGTTCTGTCGACGATAATAATGGAACAGGTGATACATACAATAACATTGTTTTCTTCAATCAACATACATCGAGTAGTTATGCAACACGCTTCGCTGAATACACGCGCTGAGTGTTGTGTAGGTAGTCAGGGGCCGCTGGAGGTTGTGCAAATTTAAACCCAACATAATTGAGAATGTTTGTATTGGTTTATCAGGTATATTTCAGAACAAAATTGAATGAAAATTAACACGTTGAATGCCAGTGTTCAGTATACTGGACTGGTCATAACATTACTTTTAGCCCGCGTTCGATTTATTTTAGCTATAGTTGAAGAACATGTGCTACAACAGACAAAATAATGATGAATTTTTTTCTATTTTTGTATCGGGCAGGTAGCTTTACCCTGTATCAGGACGAAATAAATATTTGAATAAATCTGATTTGTACACATTTAAAACCGGAACTATTTATTCTTAAACTTATAGTAAGTAGGCTTATAGATGTGACCAATCGATTGATTATAAAAACACAGTTATTCGCCGAGGTGCATATTATATTTTTTCATCGATCTTGAACAATATTCACTGAACTCCTCATTCGTCCTACCCTATTTCTCGGTGGTGCAGAAATCAGGCATCTGTATCAGAGGGTCGGTCCTTTTGACCAGATTAACAAAGGGATATTGTGTTTTTTTTTTCCGGTGGGAGGACTAATTGAAATCTCCCGAGGGTGCGTAAGCGTGCGTGCCTTCCGCATATAATATCGCGTGTGTCACTGTCTAATCATCTACAACACATTTATATTTCTTTGTTCAGGTTCCCTCAACTTATCTTAAATATAACGTTAAGGAAAATTCTATTTATTATACCAATTTTTTTTTGTTACAGGGGTTGACGTTAACCCACGACCCCGCTACTAGCGATGACAGTGGCAGGGCTTCTGAACGTCTTACTGGATCTTCGGTCGCACCACGAGATGCTGACAGTTCACGAGACCGACTCAGTGATGTAAGTACCATAAAAATATTTATTTTAAAGCTTTCTCTACTGCCCGCTAGATGGAACTTAACTGTAGTCAGTACAAGCTAGATTTAGGTAATCGTAGTTCCAATTCCTAAACTATTTTGCTTACAAAAGCGACCCGATATAATTATACACAGCTGACAAAATCATTTTTTTTACAGGCGAGCAGTAGATGCAGTTCAGGAAAAGGATATATCGTGAGTATTTTTTTTTTATTATTAAAACAATACTTCTTCTACATGCCCAATTATTGTCATTATATCTTATTACTCATATCTCTTTACCACTATGGAAGGACTATGTCGATATTGTATTGAAAGCGGTTGTACTATACCGGGTGTCCCAAATTATCGTATATAGGCAATAGCTTATTCGACAATATAATTAATAAATAAAAAATTGCATTGAATGGCATTAAAGTACCTTCCTAATGACTTATGAAAAAATGTTTCACATTAGACAGCCCCTCACTTTTTATTTTCAAATGGCACCCCCTGTATATTGTCATTGAAAATTACGTGTCGTTCTATTTGGAATACAAAGATAGCACATACTTGGTATTTTTTTCAATTAATAATAACAAAAGCATCAATATTTCATGAAGCATCAATTTCAACTGATATACCTCTGATGCAATTCAAAAAACGAACAAAAAATTACATCAAAATTATTTCCTGCAGAATCCATGCAAGCTGCATAACGTGTGAAAAGTTTTCTTGTGCCCGTCTGGATCATAGTGGTGTAACGCATGCTTTACGAATGCGTTCTTTAAGATCATCTAAATCATAAAATACTTTGTCCACGACCACCTAATAATAAGTCAATATTTTACCTCCTAACTAAAGGTATATGGTACCCATATATCAACTGTCGTGGATTATGGTTCATAATACACTGTAGTGTATTATGGTTTATAATTCCCGACTAGAGATGGGGGTACAATATGTAATAAACTATTAAATCTGTGTATTTTGTTCAGGAAATTTGTTTCTGACATATATCGTATATATAAAATGTTGTAATTTTTAGTATTGATACTTTTCATAACGATATTTTCTAATATTAAGTATTTTAAAACAATATATTTATAACGGTACGTTGTTTTGATACTTTCTACAGTATCGCCCATCTCTATATATGTCAAATTATTTGAAGTAGCTGCCACAACATTTTGAGGTTAGTAATATGCCAAATCGCTACTGAATTGTATTTATTAATAAATAAATGAAGTGTCGTGGACAAAGTATAGTATTCTACTCGCAATTTATGGCCTGCAGACGGCCTGCACAGCAAACACTTTTAACACGTTTTGCAGCTTGCAAGAATTTTGCAGGAAATAATTTTGCTGTAATTTTTTGTTCGTTTTTTGAATTGCATCAGATGTATTTTAATTGAAATCCATACTTCATGAAATATTGATGCTTTTGTTATTATTAATTGAAAAAAATACCAAGTATATGCTATCATCATTGTATTCCAAATATAACGACAGGCAATTTTCAATGACAATAAACAGGGGGTGCCATTTGAAAATAAAAAGTGAGGGGTAGCTACCACAGGGCTGTCAAATGAAAAACATTTTAAATAAGCCATTAGGATGGTACTTTAATGCCATAAAATGCAGTTTTTTTCTTTATTAATTATCTTGTCAAATAATGGAGATATTGCCTGTATACGATAATTTGGGACACCCGGTATTAGCAGAAAACTTCTCGAGGTGGACGACGAATAGAGAGAGAAAGACAATAGAGTGCGCTAGAAGTAAATAATCGAATAAGTTGGAAACGTGATAAATTGGTAATTTCAATTGACAATCAATGTAAAGACTTGGCAACATTTTATCCATTTGTGTTTATGGAGCAGTTTTCAAAGAAAGAGAGAGATATATATAAGTGGTTAAAAAGCAATAAAAAACTATATCGTCCAACCGGCATAAAAACCAAAACGAACTATAAAAGAAAAAGGAAAAAACAGCCATCAAGTTTCCGCATAATGAAAACATTTTCTTCTGTCACTCGTAAAACCGGATACAGAAGAACTAATCACATAATGCGGTGAGAATGGGATGAGAACGAACACAAAAAAATAAAAAATAATCTTTTTTTTTTTTAAATTAATGATACAATTGTTTTAGCGGCAGTAAAAAAGGTTGGCACTTTTCTTTTAGATTTTCTCTCTGAGCAAACCTGTTTCATGTTACTTTCTACAGATTGGGAAAATGTTTAATCGGGCATAGGATTTACACAAGTACGACAAGGATAATATGAGAAAAACTACTTGAAAGAGAGAGAGAAGAATAATTGTGGGCAGTTGGCGATGTGCGTATTTAGTTCCAGAGGCTGGAAGAATGTTCATCCCCTATTTTAATCGCTGTTGCCATAAGCGCCGATTAATTTGTACAAATGATATTTTGTGTGAAATAGGGGGGGCGATGAACATGTTTCCAGGCTCTGGAACTAAATACGCTCATCGCGAACTGCCCACAATTATTCTTCTCTCTCTTTCAAGTAGTTTTTCTCATATTTTCCTCGTCGTACTTGTGTAAAACCTATGCCCGATTAAACTTTTTCCCAATCTTTATATACGTTTAAAGGGAAATAAATAACAAAACAAAAAACAATATTCCAAAAGCTCATCCATATCTCAAATGTGGTTTTACGAAATCCAAACGGGTTCAATAAACCTCAAAGTCCAAACCAGAATATTTAATTTGGTCCACCAAACGACAATTAAGCTGTTACTAGTTTCGGTACATAATTACCATCATCAGGCTTAGTTAGGTTTAGATTAAGTGTACCATTTCTATTGTAGCTTGATGATGGTAATTATGTACCGAAACTAGTAGCAGCTTAATTGTCGTTTGGTGGACAATATTAAATATTCTGGTTTGGACTTTGAGGTTTATTGAACCCTTTTGTTTGGATTAAAGAACAATATGATGTTCGAATAAATCATAGACTAACTGTTACTGTTTTCTGACAATATCAGCAATAGCAGTAGGGTCCATGATTACCCAACATTCGTTGACGCAGTCGTGTAATGACCAAAGCGCTGTTGCCACTTTGTTTTTTACATAAATGTCATAAAAAAATTCATTCATCTCTAAAATTACCGACAGAATCTCAGTTTTCCGTCTCGGCCATTGTCTTTTTTTTTTATTTTCTCAACAAATTTCTCGACTCAATTTTATTATCGACTCTAACAACAGTTTGCGGTGAAACTTTGAATCGAACAACTACTTAGAGAGTTTTATGGATCCGGTGGTTCGGTCGCTCAGCCAGATCTGGTGCTTTTAATTTTATCTAGTTCACTTTTAATATTTTTCTCTGCGATTAGCCAACTTTCCAAGTGTAGTATTTATTTTTACTTTATTTTTTTTCACTTGACATATAAAATGTTTTGAATGTATGGAGTTAGAATACGTCACACTACGTAGCGAAAAAGTCACTTGCGTCTAGCAGGAGGATTTATTTTTTAAGCCCGCAGGCACGCATGCGCATCACGTGTTTATCTTGAGGTGCGCATGCGTCCATACAGCCTTTAACCTTTTATTCCATGTGACTGAATGAATGTGACGAGATTGGGCCAGTAGCTGGCATACTGAGCTACTGAGCTCACAACCCAGAGCGCCTAGGTTCGAAACCGGGTTTGGGCATGGGCTTTTTTTTTAGTTTTCCATTTCTTATTTTCCGATATTTTTATACATAGTTACACTTTGATCAACCGGGTTTGGGCCTGGGTTTTATTGTTTTTTTTTTTAATTTTCTATTTCTTATTTTCTGATATTTTTATACATAGTTACAAAACTTTTCTCTTACCCTTTCTAAAAAAAATATTTACAAAATAACAAGTAGTTATTTGGGTACAAGTGAGTGTTATACAATAAATGAAATGCGCATGCGTACCTGCGGGCTCAAAAATTAAATCCTCCGGCTAGACTGAAGTGAAAAAGTCTTGAATGGTGTATTGGAGAAGACTGATCATCGGCGTATCGTACGGGGATTTAACGGGGTTAATTAATTTGACTAAATTTCATCAGAGGGTCCGATAGTCCAAGAAAAAAGTCTGTTTAATCATAATGTTGAGTAAATGTTTTAAATTTTTTATATAATCCACTTTGAAGTGTCTACATGTGACTACGTTACAACCCCTCGGAAAAAGGAAAGGAGGAAAAAAATGTACAAGGTGTTTTTTGGAAATTACGCAAAAACTATTGGAAAAAGTTTCAAACAAAAGTTGTAGAGCTTCAAATTTTTCAAAAAAGTTGCTTTTATCATTTTTTCCCCAAAAGCTTTAGGATGGCTAAAACTTAAGGGTTGGTTTTTTAAATTTTAAAAAATTATAACCCGTAGAAACATTAAGAATCTCCTACCGCCTCTCTGTTCGTAAAGTTCGATGATGATATTTATAAAAAATTACTTACTTTCTGGTAGCCACTTTATAAAACGTATTTATGTTCTCTTGAAACTACACGACCGACTATAAATCATGAGCGAACAACTGAAAACAATAAATCAGCAAATCCCCAAAAATTCATTCCGAAGAAAGCGAGCAACATCGCGAAATATCCGTTCTTTTCGTATATATCCGACTCTCTCGGGTGGAAAAAGATAGAATAATGAAGGTGAAAGTAAACAGGAAGGATACGACAATGTTTAAGCCGATTTTTAAAGGAGCGAAAACTCGATGGAAATTGAACTTTTATCATAACTATTCAAGGAATCAGTTCATAGAAAAATTATAAATTTTCACTAGTAATACCATATGCGGACGACATAGTACTCATGGCAAGATCCAGGAAAGAGGTTCTAAGAGTATTTAAGCTACTGGAACAGAAGGCAAGAGAACATGGTCTATTGATCAACGAGAAAAAAACAAAATACATGGTAATGAAGGGCAATGAGGAAACGGATATTATTATAAACTGTGATGGAAATAATAGCTACAGTATAGAAAAGGTGGAACAAATCGAATATTTGGGAGTCACTATCACAAATAAAGGAGACGAAGAAAGGGAAATAGAAAAAAGATTAACAAAGGGCAGTAAAGCAGCAGGAATGGTATCAAAGATGTTAAAATCGAAAGACATATCACGAACAGCTAAAATAAGATTGTACCAGACTTTAATAAGACCGTCAGTTACCTACGCTTGTGAAACTTGGACAATGAACAAAAAAGAGCAGAATAAATTAGAAATATGGGAACGTAAAATGCACAGAAAAATTTATGGTGGAATTAAGGAAGATGGAATCTACAGAAGAAGAACAAACAAAGAACTCTCAGAATTATATAAGCACCCAAGTATAACCCGTATAATTAAAGCACAGAGAGCAAGATGGTTGGGACATATAGGTAGAATGACGAAAGATAGATGGGTAAAAGAGTGCTGAAAAGTGGAGAAGGTGGTAAAAAGAGAAGAGGAAGACCAAGGAAAAAATGGTTGGAAGAGGTTAGGAGAGATCTGGGAACAGTGGGAGTTAGGGACTGGGAAAACGGGGCGAGGAATAGGAAGAAATGGAAAGAGCGAGTGAAAGATCTCGAAGCCGAGGGCCAGATAGGCCTGTAGTGCTGCTATATACAGGGTGCGGCAGATAAACGGTCAATTAGAGATATCTCGAGAACTAAAGGTATCTGAAATATGAAAATTGGCATGAAGGGGTTTTGAATAATGGGCTATTCAATGAAAATATTGCCGTCACCATTCTAATTCCGGTTATACCGGAAGTCGCACATAACTTTGTTATTTTTAACGGAAGACCCTGTATATTTTTAAATTTTAGGAATATTTACGTTATTCTGAACATTTTTTGTTAATACTTCCCTATACCTATTTTGAACCGTTTTTGAGTTGTAATGTTTTTTATATGAAATTGACACTTTTTTACCATGTACATAAAATTCAATATCCTCTAATGTAATTTGAATAAAAGTTTAAATTTCTCAGGAACTATTCACTACATACCGCTTTATCGCTTACACTGTAAAGTTACCTTTTTTATTATACAGGGTGCTGTCAAAATTGGAATAAAAACGGAATCCACAATCTTCGCGTAATTCCTTTTTTTCAAATGGGACACCCTGTATGTATACCTATCTTCCGCAGTTTTCAAATAAATCAGCTTTATACATTTTTGTCACAAAAAATTAATTTTCCTATAGGCTATGTGGTATTAATTTATTGAGTTAAACACTCGGTTAAACATTGAACAATTATACAAATACTATCAAAGATAATAAGGTACTAGCTTGTTAATTCAACTAATGTTCAAAGTGTTGCCCCTCAACTTCCAAACATTTATAGACTCTTTTAAGGATGAATTTGGATGAGCTGCAAAATATCCCAGGATGTCTATTTGTAAATCCTCATTATCGACATGGGTCTTGAGCTTATTTCTTTTACTTTTAAACTGACCAAACTGGGAACTGTTGAACTGTGTAGCGAACGTTTTACAGTTTTATGATTTGGTCGATGCTTTTCGGGATATCTCTCAGCAAACACACGGCAAGTTCTGGATATCATTTTGTTATACTCACCGTGAATCATGATTAAATTTAAAAAATCATCATTTGTATATCCTAAATGTGCCATTATTATTTTGTTAAGAAAATTAAAGGCAAACCATAATTATACCTTTCACACAACAGCATACAACAAGGTAACTATTAAACATTAACAATAACTGTCATTTGTCAGAATATTCCATAGGCGACTTGATAAATTAATTTTTTGTGACAAAAATGTATAAAGCTGATTTATTTGAAAACTGCAGGGGATAGGTATAGGGAATAGTAAAACATATCGATAGTGGACAACGTACTCTTCTAAAATTAATAATCAGATATAGGGTGTCCCATTTGAAAAAAAGGAATTACGCGAAGATTGTGAATTCCGTTTTTATTCCAATTTTGACAGCACCCTGTATAATAAAAAAGGTAACTTCACAGTGTAAACGATAAAGCGGTATGTGGTGAATAGTTCCTAAGAAATTTAAACTTTTATTCAAATTACATTAGAGGATATTGAATTTTATGTACTTGGTAAAAAAGTGTCATTTTCATATAAAAAACATTACAACTCAAAAACGGTTCAAGATAGGTATAGGGAAGTATCAACAAAAAATGTTCAGAATAACGTAAATATTCCTAAAATTTAAAAATATACAGGGTCTTCCATTAAAAATTAGAAAGTTATGTGCGACTTCCGGTATAACCGGAAGTAGAATTGTTACGGCAATATTTTCATTGAATAGCTCATTATTCAAAACCCCTTCATGCCAACTTTCATAATTCAGATACCTTCAGTTCTCTAGATATTTCTAATTGACCGTTTATCTGCCGCACCCTGTATATATATAATACCACTAGAGGTCAAAAAATTTCTGGTTTTAATTTGACCTCGCGTGGTATTCGGTAAGAAAATTCCACACCAAATGTGTTTATTTCCAACATCAATTTTCGTCTTCATCAAGTACTTGCAAAACAGAAGGTTTTTAATATGGGTAAACATTGATTATAATGGTCCAAAGAACTTAGAAAACATTTAAGCTTGTAGTTGAAATGAATCAAAATTATCATGTGAACCTATAAAAATTAGATTGTCAAAAAAATATTCTGTCATTATAAACGTCAAAAAAATTTCCAGTATAATTTGGTACCTGGATTGCTGATAGCTTTAAAAAATGTCTCAACTCAAAATACTATGCTATTATTGAAAGAATTAATTCAAAAACACCAAAAAACTTAGATCGAATGTCAAACTAAACTGAAGAATTTCAACATTTGATCAGGCGTCTTTATATTTTGCCAACCGATATACAATTTACAGCCTTATCCATTAAGTATAAACTGTTTTTGCGGCTGGTAAATTTATATTTATAATGATAATCAGGAAAGTAACTAAAAATTCTGATCGTAAATAAACCATACTGTAAAATCGACTGTCTTAATCCCCCTCATTTACACACCCTCGTAACTGTTTCTCGCATTAGCGGAAAAAAAATTAATAGGGTCCTAAAGAAAATTTGTTAAAGTGAACCCGAGGAATGGGCCATTAATTTTCTGTGTATATATCTCTGTTTTTATGCGTAGTGTAGTCCAAACGCGTTCATTTTCAAATAAATGCAAAAGCTTTTAATTCCAAAAAAAAGGAGGGATTTTTTTTATCCCTATTTTATTATAAATGGTGGACGCTAAAATCCAGTCTGGCTAATTTGTATAAACAGGGGTTGTATAGTTTCAAACTGGAGTAATAATTCTGTCAAAGTTCAACTAAATGATAAAAAATGTCAGTTTTACTAATACAAACAGCTATACTGGGTTTTACAATAACAACAAGCTCTCTCCACATGGCCTGGAATAGTGCATGAACGCAGTAGAGGGTGGAAGGTAAATATTTACACTTTAACGGAAACGATCAGTTATTTCATGGAATAACTAGGTATTCTATAAAATAACGGATTTCATACTTTAACAGTAACGTATATATGGTATAAGAAATAGTTTCATGTCATGAAAATTGTTGAAGTTTTGGTAGGCTTGGATAAAATTTAGCAGTAATCATCATTTCCTTCCCTTATTTATAACTGAAATTAAAAAAATAAAATTAATTTTTCTAACTCCATTATTTCTCCTTCACGACTTTTCCCATTACTTTTTAAATTACATTTAATAATAAAGAAATTTTTTAATTCATTTACATTTCCATTAATATTATAAAAACAGATTTTCCAGTTAAAAAAAAAACGTTGTACAAATACTCTTTTTTGCATGCTACCAATTAATTAAGCTGGCCCTAATTAAAAAACCAAATCCCTCAGTCCTCTCGAAAAAAATGCCGCCGAGGATCGCAAAAACTCCCTAAAGTTACTTAATTCAAATTGGTCTGTCCTCTCTTATTTATTCTGCTTTAAACAGAGTGAAACTGTTTCCAAAATTGAATCAATTTTGCCTCAAATAAAAAACATACAAATCCTACTTTTATCTCAAGAGAAAGTGCTAATAACAAATACCAGCTGGGCACCACCAACTTGTGTCTCTTTTAAACAATATATTTTAATTAAATTAAAGGCACATTCTCAGGTAATGGATAAATATAAAAAAAAATCTTAAGGGTACGTATTTTCAAAAAATAGCTATTTGTATTACTAGGGAGGAAAGTGCCACTTTTTCTCCCGCAGGATGTAGTTTACCGCAGTAAACATCCAAGGGAGGAAAAGGCACTTTACTCCCATGTGATACATATGATTTTTCCTCCTACCCACCTTTTTTGAAAATTTATTTACGACACAAATAGGTAACGAATATAATTAAGAACACAATAATTATTTATTAAACAAATTTATCAATATATGTTATACAATTAAGTACATAGTATTGTTTAACTATATTTTATAATTATTTATGTTAATATTGAATGTGCAGTTTTGAGCAGCACTTATATGAACACCATTGGAAGAAGATAGGGTTTGAACAGGAGCTTTAGTATTTGAAATATTTTCGCTTAGCACATTGTAATGGTGGTAACTTCTAGAAGTGCTTGGTTGATTTTGATCAAGTTCAGGTTCTACATTATTTCCCATAATTTGATCAGAAATTTTTCTTTTTTTTGTGTAAGATTGTTCTACATAACCTTCTGCGATATTGGTTGATTTCCAACCGCCATGCTGTTTTAGAACTAAAATATCCCCACCAGCGTTTACTAACAGAGTTACTGAAGTTCTTCTGAAACTGTGCCCTGTGTAATGTTTGTCATTTGGAAGATTGAGATATTCTGCAATATTTTGTTGTATTTTGGATATACTATTTTTGCCAACCACTTGATTTAAACATTTGCTTGCTTTAAAGCATACCAACAATCGTTTATGCTCAGTTTTAGGACGTAGACAGATATACTTTTTAACGATTTGAACAAATGAACAAAATTTGGGCCGTTACCTGTTGAAGTATTGATAACGAAAGTTCGTTGTTTATACGTTTTTGAAGTGTGGATTTTTATGACTAAAAGATTGTCTTTCTCTTCAATATCATCCATAGTCATTTTAATAAGCTCATCACATCGACATGCTCCAGAAATTCCAATAACAAGGACTACCTATGAATATTTTATATCAAAAATTAAATTATTTGCATGGGATTTCATTTCTTACCTTCATTAATAAAAAAACATCATCGGGGGCTTCCATTGAGAATGAATTTATTTCTTCTCTTGTAAAAGTTTTAGCTTTATTTGGTTTGTATCCGGCATTTTGACGTTATTTAATATCGACATTGTCCTTCATTTGTATCATTGTGCGTAGCATTGAATATTTAGACCAAAGTGTTGAAGCTTTTAATGATTTTGCTTTTAGTGAAAAATATGCCAGTAAAACATTCTCTGAATATTTATGTATCTAGTTGTCTTCAGCCCATTGCTTATATTGTGCATATTGTTTTTCATTTCATGTTTTTCATGTCTTTAGATTTTGGTGGTAGTAAGGTTAATGTTAGCTTGTTCCTTAATATTAGGTGGTGTATTTGGAAATTCAAAATCACTTGAATGGCTCTCCATTTTTCGAAAATTCAACTAAGTTTAATGAATGTAGCGACTTTGCACCTCAAAAGTCAATCGCCGTGTTTACTGTCAGTGAGCCACAGCATACTATGCTTTTCTTATTCTGAACTCAAAAAACGTATAACTAAGATTCCTGAAGTTGAAATTTGTATTGAAGAGCTACGTTGAAGTAACATTAATGTTTGATTTTTACCAAAAAACAGGATATACAGGATGTTCTAGAAATTATGGAAACAATATGAATATAATGAATTCACAAGTTTCATCGTTTACAACTTACTTGAAATGTGGGGGAGGAAAAATACATTCCTCCCTAGGGAGAAAAAGTATGAGTTTCCTCCCTGATTTGAGGGAGGAAAGTGTGTACTTTCTATAGGGTTAGGAGGAAAAAATTGATTAAGTATGATAGAAATTTTAAGTTTAAAAAAACTAGGGTCTAAAATCTAATCTAGTATATTAAAATTGAAACAGTTCCACCCTGTCGACATAAGCCTGTGCTCGTAAAGTTCCGCCGCCCGCATAACTTATATTAAAATTAAATAACGAGATAAGGCCGTTTCCCACCCCTTTCGCAGGGAGCTAATCTACCCCGGAGATTCATTATTCGCGCTTTGGTGGTAGAAGTCAATTAGGGTCTCGGAGAGAAGAAGAACAATTGGGGGGCTGGAGTTCTTAACAGAAGTGCGGATTCAGCACTTTTTTTTTCGCCTTCTCGAAAAGTGTTGAGATTGATAGTTTCCAAAGAAGTAGTTGAATTGAAAAAAGGGTAAAAACGTTGTGAAAAGAGATGGGATGGGAGGGACTAACGCTAAAATTTTATTTACCCCTTCTTTCAGTTTTTTTGTCTTTAGATGTATTTCGAGCAGGAAGTAAAAAAGATGACTAATTTTATTAATAACAAAAAGTCTTCTGAGGGTGAGGCTCGCAGTACTTAGGCCACATGTGACCCATTTTACATCCTCCTGAAGAGTTGTCCTCCTAGTTCATCGTCCATCCTGTCATTCCCAGGAAAGTGGACAGGTCACTAGAAAACTTCTCCTTTATATCGGCAGGTGTAGGCCAAGACTCACCGAACACACACTCTCTTATTGACGATAACTCCGGACACTCGCATAAGACATGTCTGATAGTTTCATCTTCCTGTTCACACATCCTGCATAGAGGTGTGTCCACTAACTCCATAGTATGGAGGTGTTTCCTTAGTTGACAGTGGCCAGTCAAAAATACTACTGTTAAACGTAGGTTTTTCCTGGTCCTCGCCAAATATTTCTTCGACGCCAGCTTCCCAGGGTCGCCCTGGGTGATCCGCAATCAGCAATGCGATTACCTTTACTCCTGTTGTGCCCTTTAACCCACCTCAGGATAATATTGTCATCTGCCGAGGCGTTAGCTAAATCTCGGTGGCACTCTAGTACTAGCCCCGATATAACACGTTGTCTGTTCAAGGCTAATAGGGCTTGTCTACTGTCAGTGCAGATTGTTATGTTCTTGCCAGAAATTCCTTTCATGGTTAGTTCTTTTGTGGCAATTGAGATACCAGCCAGTTCTGTTTGAACCACGCTGGTATTTTTTCCCATACCCATAACAAAAAGTCTTCTTAGCTCATTTAGTATTAATGATTCTATATCAACTTTTCAATTT
Source organism: Galerucella pusilla (assembly GCA_910591695.1). NCBI lineage: Eukaryota > Metazoa > Arthropoda > Insecta > Coleoptera > Chrysomelidae > Galerucella > Galerucella pusilla. The sequence continues at coordinate 53,070 of CAJUYI010001180.1, forward strand.
AAAAAAATGATAAATTGACCGGAATATTAGAGTCAAAACGTTGTCAGATTTCCTCTCTGAATTCAATGATGTGAAGTAATCGATTCTCACAGACAAAAAAAGCGAAAAATCAAAGTTTTAAATATTTTAAAAAAAGCTTTGCGTAGTTTGGACCCCTTATAGACTCGCCATCGGTTAGTTTATTATCCAGGTTGATACTCATGTCACAGTATAGCAACGAACCAGTATGTTACCTCGTGACGTTACACTGCCGAGCTCTCTGTGACCTACAACGTCGTTCGGATGAGTATCTCATCCGGCGGCCAGTGATGGGCCAGTGCTGTGCTGCAATCCAACTAAAGTGCCAGTGGTGAATTTGCGAATCGAATTATTTATTACAGCTTATATTTTTACGGGTTTTCGGTATTATTTTTATAGTTTATAAGCATATTTTGCAATGGATACCATTAAAAAGAAGAAATCGGGAATTGAGTGTGTAGTTCGTGGATGTAACAATAAATATTATAATTGTGATGGAAATTTATACCTTTTTCCAAAGGTTTCAGAACGGGAGAAACTGTAAGTATAATACTTTATTATTTGATCTTCATATTAAATTTTTTATGAGCCTTAGTTTCATGCATTGATTTAATTTGTTGTTTTTGTTTCAAAGCTAAAGTTTGACTCGAAGCATGCGATAGGCTTGACTTGATGCCAAAACTATAAACTCTATGCAATAGTAGTCATCGTTTATGTTGTGCTCATTTTTAACCAGACATGATTATGCAACCTCATAAAAGAAAACTTCTTTTAAAAAAGGCTATTCCAACATTATTCATTTCATCAAATACTGCAATGCCTAAAGACTTTCAGAAATGATTTATTGGAAAAGAATTTTGTTCGCCACTTTTGTGGTTATTAAATTAAAAAAATGTTCGGAAATTCATACATGCAGCGTATGTGAGACGTATTCACAAGCGCATCACAATTTAGACGATTCGTCTTTATACTGTTACCTTAGAGCTTATGAAAATACGAATAAGGATACTTTTGGAAACTTGAATATGCCGCATGAAAATTTTGTACAATACATCTTATAATTAGAAACATATTGATAATATTGTTGAATCACTCATAAATATTAGTCAAACAACAGAGTTTGTACATCCTTGTGTTGATTTTCCAATAAAATATTTAATGAAACTTTTCTTCAGGGTACGACTATATTACACATTAAAATTTGTCAATAAAAATTTTAAAAATCATAACAAAATGAAAATTGTATTATGGAAAAACCAATAAATATTTTGGTATAAGACTATTGTTTTATTCACTCATCAGTGTACTGTTCTACAATATTTAAGAAAAAACATTTTACACGTTCAAGTCATCTTAAAACTTATGCCACCTACGCCTATGGTAAAATGAATCGTGAAGCGAACCCAAGCGCTGTTGCCGCTTTGTTTAAAAAGTATTGAATTTATAGAAAAATATACAACACAGTTTTTACTACATAATTGAACTTGTCTCTTAGTGACTCGTTCTATAAAGTGTGATTCATGAAATTATGGATTGAAACTTGATAAAATTTACTCACAATAATACTACTTAATGTTTTCTTGAATAAAAAACCCTTCTAATTCCCCGAGAAGGAAAAAAATCACTCGAACCGTTTCCAATAGATGATTACAAGAGTTCGCAAAAGGCATTAAAGAACACCGAAAACAAAGAAACAAAAACGAAACGATAAAAGTTTTCGTTCTTTTCGCTCGAGATCGGTTTCGCTATTCGTAAAAAGAAAAACGGCAACACAATAACCTTTTCCGTTGTTTGTTTTTTTATGAATGTTTTTGTGAATTGCTAATGGTGCTCTTTTTTTTTGTTTCAGTGTGATAGCGAGGGTGAAGACGATAAGGTAAGTCATAGATTTTTTCGATTATAGACCAGTGAATAAATTTCAAAAACCGCCAATTACAAACTAAAGTTTGGCAAAACTATCTGAAGCTACGCGGTATCGGTAAGGGGCGAGGAAATATTATGGCCGATATCTGTCATAATCGTACCAATGGCGTACGGTATCGTTTTTATAAAAGTATTAAAAACATTAATTTTATAATTATACAGAGTGTCGCGTAAATATGTACCGTAAATTACAGGCATGATAGATCGTTAAGAAATATCGTTAAAAAAGAAGAGACAATAACCAACAAAAAATTTTATATTTGTACTTTCATCCCCCAGGAAAGTTATGAAATAAAATGTATATTTCTTCTGACCTTTCAACAGCCTGTATCTCACAAACTAAGAAGGTTAGAGAAAATATTTCTTGACGATCTATCATGCCTTTAATTTACGGTACCTACTTATTTACGGGACACCCTGTAAAAGCGTTTACCTCCACTTTTCGCTATACACTGTATGGAATGCATCAATTATAACAAATAACGGCTCTCAAGATTTTCGGACATGTCGATCTAGGTTTTGTAATGGACATTTGACAAATTTTACCAGAGGCGTGGAGTAGGGATATCTCTCATGTAATATTTTTGGGTGCTCCAATACTTAGCACTTCAGCTTTTTCATAGTTAAACGTGGCAATATCGAATGTTTTCGGCCGCATTCCTTCAACAACTTCAGATATATTTGCCAAACTTTACTTTGGCGCAGTGTGTGGGTCGAAACACCTCAATATATGTTATGGAAACTGTACTAATTGAGTTATTTGTAAAACTGAAAAAGATTTAGGTCCTTATTTAAACAAATCAAGTTATAGATGATGGCATGATGTTATAGACAATGAAGAAGTGTCAACTGTTTTTTTTTATATACTTTCAATGGCTCTAAAAAAATCTTCAAGATGACAATGATATTTTTCGAATTTGGGATAGATTACACAAACTATCATCTTATTATTTTTACTACTTGTACCTATATATATCGGAAAAATAATTTGTAAATAGTAATTAACTAATTAAAAGAAAAAACAAAGCAACAACAATAAAAAAATTGAACGTATTTCACAGTGCTCTTTTTATAAAACGTATAACTATCTGTTTTCGCGTAGTTGATTTCATTAAATCACCTGCCGGAAAAATAACTTGATGCGGGTAATTGGTGTCGTTTTTTATGGTAAATAGTTTCGCATTCTGCGCTACTCTACCAATTGCTTATACATTAAATGTCACTTTAATTAAATTTATTTCTTACCTTCCATATCAGTATATATATCATGTTTTTGTTATTGAAACAAACAAAAAACTGTTACAGAAATAATTATACAGAGCATTTCAATTAAAACTGTCCACTCAACTTTTATAAAAAAAAAATGAAATATTCTCGTGCAAAAAAACGGGCCCCCTATTTTTTTCTCAAAATCGGCTATATTTGTTTATTATTTTGGCTTTTGGTGTGCACTTTTTATATTTTACCAACAAAGGACTTCCTACTGGATAAAAAGACAAGAATATGTTACTTAAACTAAACTTAATAAACAATGACATAAATAAAGGAAAAATACATGTATACTTAGTAAAATTTATGTTAACAACAGCAAACTTTAGAGGTACAAAAAATAAAATTTAACACATAAAATAGACTTTGTATTGTCTATTGTATATGTAGTATTTGGTATTTCCTCCTCTAGCCCTAATTATTGCTTGCATACGGCGTGGCATCCCACTAATGAGCTCACGAACTGCATTCTGAGGAATATTCTCCCATTCTTCTTGAAGAGCTACAAGAAGCTCATTTAGTGTGGTTGGTGCTATAGCACGACTTCTAACACGTCTGCCTAACATGTCCCACACATGTTCTATAGGATTTGCGTCTGGAGAACATGCTGGCCAGTTCATTTTTTCAATGCCAACTTCTGTCAAGTATTCACTGACGCATCTCGCTTAATGAGGTCTAGCGTTGTTATCGCCAATAAATGGAGCGAATGGAACCACCTGATATGCCAAAACTTCCTCAATATACTGTTGTGCAGTCAGTGAGCCCCCATTGATAAACACTAATTCCGTAGAGGCTTCACTTGATATGCCTGCCCATAGCATTACGGAACCTCCGTTATGACTCAGCCTAGGGCTAAAAGCACATTCTTGGAATCGTTCCCCATTTCGTCTCCATGCTCGTTTTCGTCCGTCTGGTGAATGTAGCGAGAACCTGGACTCATCGGTAAAGAGTATATTACTCCATTGCATAAGATTCCAATTGCTATGTTCACGAGCAAAGTGCAATCTCGCTACCCGGTGACGTGGAAGTAACTTAGGCCCAGTTGCTGACCTAAAAGCTTTAACCCAACCTCATGTAATCTTCGGCGAACTGTCCATATACTTACATTTTTACCACGAACCTCCAGAAGTCGATTTCTTGTCTGTACTGAAATCCCTTAGACAATCTAGTACAATAAATCTGTCTAAATCTGTCATCTCGAGCGGTAGTTACCCGTATTCTACCACTACCAGGCCTTCTTGTGTTTCTTCCAGTATCCCCAAAACGTTGTAACACCCTTTGAATGGTAGAACGACTAACATTGAGTAATCGAGCCACATATCTTTAGCTTCGACCATCTTCCACAAGAGCTACAGTACTGCTTTAGCACAATCTTCAGCACTTAAAACCATAATTAAGACTTTAAAATTGTCAACGTTGATATTGACAATATTAACATTAACAAAAAATTGCCTAGCAACCGCCCAACAATTGAAAACACATAAGCTCCTTTCAAATTGCATGAATGAAATATGGAACTTTTGAATTTGAATTTTTCAAAATGTTCTTTTTTTATGTAAAACGAGAAAATACACATGTATTCCAACTTTTTGTATTTAGAAGGAAGTCCTTTGTTGATAAAGAATACAAAATATAATTTAAAAACCAAAATAATAACCAAATTAAGCCGATTTTGAAAAAATAATAGGTGGCCCGTTTTTTCTGCACCTGAGTGTATAAATATAAACTTTGTTCTCTACTCGCGTAGATCAAATTCCAACTAACGAACCCATCAACGTAATACGATGAAAATCTAATATTCCTCTCATTAAACGCAAACGAATTCCATATTCCACACATCCTGCTCACGTTCAACCGATTCCGATGCGACGCGTCGCGACGTCAAAGCGTCGGAACATAACGTTGCGTCGAAACGACTCGCCAAAAAGTCTACAACCGGAAACGAGATTGTGAGCGATGAAAAGGGGAAATCACCGCGTAATGTGACAAGTACTTTATGTATCTGTCATCGCGACATGTAAAATGGGCCGCAAACGCCCGAGGCCAAATATCATTTTTCATGGTCCGATAACTGGCAGTGGCGTAGTCGAGGGTTTCAAATCTCAAGAACGAATTGTTTACAATTTTATGGTAAAATCGTGATAAAATATCGGAGCTGGCAACATTGCTTACTTACTTACCTTATGCATAATATTAGTTCAGATTAATTAATTGAGTATTCGTGTTTTGGCATTTTTTCGTAGTTTTGACATTTTATAGTAACATAACAAAAATTTTCCAAAAACTATTAAAAAATCCAAGCTTCTTTATAAGTAAAATTTCTTTTTATAATTTTTAACTAGCATTGAAAAGTAAAATTAACAAGTTTGTTCCAATATTCTGACCCGGATCATCATCAAATAAATAATACATCAACCCACAGTCTTGCTACCAAATAATTGACCGATAATTCACACAAAAAATTGAAGAACTTGAGTTCCTTTTAAGCAATAATCAAATTTTTCGAATCAATAAATAAATACACATATTAAATTAAGAATTTATTTTACTCTGGATGAAACTTCATTTAACAAAAATATACGGTAGTATCAATTATCAAAATATTATCATTAAGTTGATTGGCACAAAGTACATATTAAGTATTCTATTATCTGTAATTAATAATACAATTTAGACTAACAATCAACATTTTGCGCCGAAAGACTAGCTCTGAGACTGAGGAGAGAGCGCAAGAGCCCACGCGCTCAAGGCACATAACCTAACAACTTTTGTTCTAAAGTTCCAAAAAATCATAAAAATCAAATGATTAGTCTACTTTTTTGAAAATGTGCCAAATTTTAGGCGGTCAGATTTCCAAAAAATTGAATAAATATGTCTAATAAGTTTCTAATAATCCTATTTTTCGTATTTTTCTTACCTTGGCTATTTTTCAACTCTGCAGATTTTCATAAAATATTTCATATAAAATTTTCATAAAAATGACTCTGTCATAGGCGTACCTGCCCTACCCTACTCTACCCTCCTTTTTTTTCTCTTTTTTTTCTTTTTTCAAAAGGAGCCGACCCTTCGCCGGCGCCACCTCAGTCTCCTGGGCTTATTGTGGATACTCCTAGTGTTCTGACTACAACCTATTCAGCCAATCCGTTCCCTGTATTCCCTGTGTTATCTTCTGGAGTTATAGTATATGCAGAGCTGTTTCGGTATCCTTTTTGCATCTTCTGCATGTAAGGTCTCCGTTATACAGCCCTATTTTGTTTAGGTGCTCCTTTGTGGGAAAGTGTCCCGTAAGTAGCCCCGTTATGGTGCGTAGTTTGCTCCTGCTCATTGAGGGCAGTTCTTTCGCTACTTTTTCTGATGGTTCTTTTATGAATTTCTTCCCATGTATTTGCCTGGGCGTATTCTTCCAGTGTTTATAGTGTTGTTCTTTCAACGACCCTTTTAACCATGACCTCGTTAAGCATCTGGGGATGCCCACAGCAGGTTCGGGTCCGTTCACCAGAGTTGACGATCCTGCTCTTGCGAATTCGTCAGCTTTTTCATTGCCAGCGATAGCTTTGTGAAATGCTTGAAATACCGAGGCGTATTTTCCTAGCGAAACGATTCCTCCATATTTGCTCGATTTGCTGTATATGCCCGCCTCGGTGCCGAGCTCATTCTTTGATCCGTCTGTATACCAGATCAGTTCACTCGCTTTGCTAAGTGGTGGTGCGTTCTCTTCCTCAAGTTCCTTTCGATCTTTGACAATCTCGAAGTTCTTGCGAAAGATATATCTGGTGGTCATGTGGTCTGTTGGCATTTTAAAAATGTCATCCACATGCCTTATCTCTGTGTGTCCTCTCCCATGTGCCACGTCATGGTCTGATACTTTTTCCAGTCGAGTTAGTGCTGCACATTATGACACAATGTAGCGGAGGAAGGTCTAGCATTGTCTCCAGCGCCGCTGTAGGAGTAGTCCTCATTGCCCCTGTAATGCCAATGCATGCAAGTCTTTGGACCTTGCTTAGTTTTAGCTACCCTACCCTAATCGGTCCTCCCCTATTCCTCTAAATATCAATCTATTAAAAACATTTTATAATTATTAAATTTTAACGTTCTTTCAATGATACGAGGAAGCAGTTTTTTATTCTTAAAACGAATTGCGAGAATTTTAAGGGCGGCAATATGAAAAAGCGATGCTTAGGCGGGCTCTTTGTTTTTTCATCAAAAGATTCCGATTTGATATTTGGCCCCCTTAATAAAAAAGTCTGCGCACGCCTATGGACCCTGTTTATCGTTTAATGTTCAAAAGGTTGGAATAAACATCTACAAACAATCTATTCATATCGCACAACATGACGTTTTTTTATTGTAAAAATTTTACCTACTTCTGAAATAATTCAAAGAAGTAAAATATTTCCTGGAGAAAACCCAATATATTTTCCCGGTGTAATCTCATCGGCAATATACATTTGTTTTCCACTTTGAGATTTCCTTTTGTGCTCTGTTAACTTTTAAAATAGTAGAAGTAAAATATCATAAAAGACATGCAGACATCATATATGAAGTTATGCTGCGCTTAGTCCCCGCTAAAGCTATATAGCGTTCAACGGTGCTATATAGCACTTGCTGAAAGTATGGAACATGATTCAATTCCGTCGACATGGGCGTACCCAAAAAATATTTTTTCGGTCAAAATTAATTGTTTTAACTTGACATCGCTCAAAACACTAGTTTAACGTGGAGTAGTGCTAATCTGGACTGAGAACACTCTAGTTCTAACTTGCAAAGGAACTTTACAGGGTGATTTATTAAGAATTGTCCATATAGTAACTGGAGAAAACATAGCACGAAATAAGAAGAGCCCATAGTTTTGACACCTTCTAATATTTTTTGTTCATACTAGGCAAAGAGTTCACACCTGTTAGGTTACTTTAAACAGTGGTGAAAGATAGTTTTCCTCTATTACCAGAGGCGTTCGGTAGGGATGAATACTTTCTTTTATCCCCCTATAATATTTGCAACTGTCGCAATAATCGGTTCAGCGTGTTTTTTTGATTCTTCGTCACGTAAGAATTTTTAACTTTGCCTACGCCTATGTACGTTTCAATACATTGTATTCCACGTCACCTTCTGGATATAAACTAAAAACTTATCTACGTCTCGTCTTGCTAGACTCGAGAAAATAAAGAAACCGAACATTGAGACGTGAAGCATATATATAGAGCACACCCAGCTGAAAATATCATAAGAAACCCGAAGCATTCTCAACCGGAAATATATTGGGAAATACAGGGCGTCCCACTATAAACTAACACAGTTTGACGGCTTGTTACTCGAGAATGGAAAAAGATATGGACGTGCAGTTTTCTCTAATCTTCTTATATTCCCTTCAAATTTTCATTGACATAGTTGCCAAATGTTTACTTTTTCCCGAAAGCACCGGAAAAAAATGACCATTTTTGAAACGAAATTATCGGTTTATTTTAAATACTTTTTTAATATCATCTGAAAGTCCCTTTCTTCCCCTTTTCAAAAATGTATACATTATCGGCATATACTCAAGTTTTTAGGAAATATTTAATTTTTTATGAAACCATGTCAATAACTTCCAAACGTAAATTATCACATTTTATATATCTATATAATCTTAAATCCCTTCTACCACTTAGTGGTGTAGGGTGTGTTGCAGCTATTCTTTCGTCACGAATTTTTTACACACTTTCCTATTTTGAGCTAAGTCCTTCGCTTCCATCCAGCTTCTTCCACTTTTATCCAGTAATCCAGCTATTACCTTATCCCAAGTTTTTCTTGGTCTGCCCCTTTTTTTTATTTTTTTCAATTTTTGCTTTCCATATTCTCTTTACTGGTCTTCGTTCATCCATACGATTTAAATGTCACCACCATTGTAGTTGTCTTTCTTCTACAAATTCTAAGGTTGATTGTATACCCAGGTCTTTTCTGATATCTATGTTTTTCAGTCTATCCTCTTTTGTTACACCTCTTACTCTTCTCAAATATTTCATCTCTGTCGCCTGTATTTTACTTTTTTGTTGTCCTGTTAACACCCATGTTTCACATCCATATGTAAGTATTGATCGATAAATTGTTTGGAATACTTTTAATTTCGTTTCTTTAGATATTTCTTTTTTGTTGATAATTTTTGTATTCATAACATAGTATAGTTTGTTAGTTTTAACTATTCTATTATCAATATCTGCTTCCTGTGTTCCGTTTTCGTCTATTGTTCCAACGTACTGAAAATGTTCAACTTGCTCTATTTTGTCTGTATCTATTCTTACATTTATTTCCTCTTTGTCGTCTCCAATGACCATAACTTTTGTCTTGTTTTTGTTTATTCTCATGCCCATGTCCATCATTGTTGCATTCCACACATTTATGTTTTCTTGTAGCTCTCTTTCATTTTTTGATATTAATATGACATCGTCTGCAAATGCTGCTTCACTGATGTATACCCTGCACAATTGTAAATGTCCCACACATACTTTTTTACTTAGTTTTGTGCATTTCTTTATGATCTCATCCATACATTTTAACAGCTTGGAAAAGTTATAACTCGAAAATGAGACAAGGGATTAATGAACGCCTTTCACTGAAATTATTAGAAATGTTTAAATTTTTCATGACACCGTTCGCATGTCTCAAAAGTTGTCTAAAATTTTCGTAAGAAATTTACTTTTGTTGATTAATAAAAGTGACCAGGATAATATTCAGAGCCATTTTTGACAGAAATACGCCTATACACGAAAATCGATATTAACTTGGGTACAACAATTTACAGAATCGGGAAAACTAGAAAGAAAGAAAACATGGTTTTTTTTTCGGCGCTTTCGGGAAAAGATATACATTTGGCAACTATGTCAATAAAAATTTGAAGAAAATATAAGAAGTTAAGCGAAAACTGCACGTCTTTTTCCATTTTCGAGTAATAAGCCGTCAAAAAATGTTACTTTATGGTGGGACACCCTGTATTACAAACAAAAATGTAACGGGATTTTCATTTTTTTACATTTGAGAAAATATGATGTTGAATAAAAATCCGGCTCGAAGGGCCAATTAATATAAGAACTGAAGTGAAGCCCGATGTGAAACCCTGGAAGACAATACCAAACCAGCGCTCCAAACAAGTTCTCCTAACAAGACTCAGGATAGGACACACTAAACTGACTCATCAACATTTATTAAACAAGAATGGAGCACCAGAGTGTGCTGCATGTTCCAAGCAAATGACAGTCAAGCACATTGTTATAGAATGTCCCAATTATGATCTAGCGCGAATTAAATATAATATACCGAACACATTAAAATCAGCATTAGGTCAACAGTGTGACATACATAAACTAATATACTACCTAAATGAAATCAATATCTTGAAAACTTTATAAAATATATATTTGTCGCTAATAACCAACATGGTTGATGCGTAAAAACAAAATTTAAAAAAAATTACAATAAATTGAACTACCACTTTGGAGCATACTATGAAGAGTTGAATTTCCTGACAAACTATACAATTAATTAATGAAATAATAAGTCACCTCCAGCTGTTCACTCATTTTCACTAAAATACAAACTAAAATATCTCCAAACAAAGATATTTATAATATGTTTCCAAC
>CAJUYI010001180.1:73858-87094 GCA_910591695.1 Galerucella pusilla
CATAGATTAGACTGTGAATATTTGATTTAACTATGAAAATTTGAGTTCCAACTACGAATTGAAAACAAATCAAGCTAAAAATCGCCAAACTATATGGGTATGAAAAAATTTAGCAGTTTTGGCATTGCTCGTTATAGAAAAACCCTCCAAATTCCAAATATACGACGGTCGTTATTAACCAGACAAAAATTTACAGTGGAATCTCGCTCGTGCTTCATCCATCACTCCTATTAAGCTTATCTGTATTTTCGATCGGAAAAAAAACTAGTCGACTAAAAGTGCTACTTGTATTGATAAAAATAAGATACAAAAAGAGAGGACTGAAAAAAAATTCATTGTATGTAAATAAGAACGTCGTTCTGGTACATACAAATTGTCTAACACGATTTATTTTCGTGCCCACGTACTCTCTACACACACACACGCCATCTGTAATGCGACGTTTGTTTTCTTGTTAATGTAAATAATTTTACATAATGGCGTTCCATTGTTCGGAGGTCCGCCGTGTCATTTTAAGAATATCTGACGTTATTAAGATGTACGTAGTTGATAAAAAAAACTAGCGTTGAATACAAATTTTTACGCGGATATTGAATACAGTTGTCACCCCTTAACCTTCCAGCCAATATTGTTTCTTGAATTAGATTTGAATATGGTCACTACTTTCCGAGATATTGTGATTATAATTATGCCTAAAACAGACTAAGTAGAAAGGGAATCATTAAAAAAAACCACCTCCTCACTTCTTAGAAATCAGACAACCTGGGACATGCCACAAGACGGTATGATGAAAAAGTTTACCATTCAATGGTACACAGACAGCTCAAAAGCAATAGAAGGAACTTTGGAAAGGGGTGTTCGGGCCAGGAACCAAACACTCAGAAAGCTTGGGAAAGCCCCAAGTATCTTTCAAGCGTAAATCCACGCCATAAGAAAGTGCGACCAATTCAATATTTATAAAGGATACAAAAGACAAAGGATTATCGTAACGTCGGATAGTCAAGCAGCCATTAAAGCACTGAGTTCTTGTGTAATCAGTTCCAAAATGGTGTGGGAATGCCTAGACAAACTTGTACCACTCGTTCTCTCCTTAAGAGACAGATCCCGGCTAGAGACTCTCTCAAGGGTGGATCGACTCCATGATGATGCCACACTAGGTATGCCAGAGGGTTGACAGACTATAAGAACTTAGGGCGCCACTACCTTTTTAGACGTCGACGAAAAAAGATAATTTAATGTTAAGAAAAGAAACAGGTGAAAAAGGTAGAAACACCTTGTAGAATTTACTTCAAGTTAAAAAAAATTACAAACTTACATAAACCCGGACACAGTCCCTACAGCTCTTACAGCCGGGTATAGAAGAAATAAAAAAAGAAGTTTAAATATTAAATTTATTCCTCCTCAGGAAGTAACAAGAAGGAAAGTGAAAAAATTAACCTGTACTTCTGTAAGGTACTTAGCTTATGTGGAAAGTTGAAGTGGAAAGGTCCTGAAGTTGAAGTGGAAAGGTCCTGAAGTTGAAGTGGAAAGGTCGTAAAGTTGAAGTGGAAAGGTCCTGAAGTTGAAGTTGAAAGGTTCTGAAGTTGAAGTATAATTGGCGGTAACGGTATTCTGGCGGTAACCTGGCAGTAACGGTATTTTGCAGGTAACCTGGCAGGGATATCCTGGCAGGGGTAACCTGGCAGTGGTAACCTGGCAGTAACGGTATTTTGCAGGTAACCTGGCAGGGATATCCTGGCAGTGGTAACCTGGCAGCTGTGCTTACCACAGCAATTTAAGGTAAAACAGTTAAATTTAAGAGACGATAGAAAGATACGTCCCTGCTACTCAAGGGTCGGTAACGGAAAAGAGTGAAAACCACCTCCTAGAATCGAGCGTTGACATCATATGTCAATTGTCGTAACGGTTAACGATAAGAGAAATTTAGATCACAGAACTATATTGGAAGTGGTTACTATGACGGCAAGCGGTAAAATCGAAATTATTTCGTCAAATCGGAACAGGTCGATAGACATGTTACAAACTCAATGAACTAGGCGAGAACAATATAGTCACCTTACTATGGATTCCAGGACACACTGGACTAGAAGGAAATGAAATAGCAGATGAACTAGCAAAGAGGGGGACTGAAATACCTTTCTGGGGGCCTGAACCTGTCTAAACTGATTTCGCAGGTAGTTTTACATTGTATACTGAAGTTGTCACTATTGTGTGTACCCAGCTGTAATCAACAAAATAATTAATAACCATAGAAGTGACAAACCAAACACCACCAATATAACCTCGCCGAGTTTCATGTAAATATTTAAAAGCTTCTTTAATATGAAATTCAGGGTGTAAGTGCGCTGAAGGGGGATCGTATCCCTATTTCGGGGTTTTGGAAACTGTGTATAGAGGAAGTTGAAGTGGGATGGAAAAAAGGGGGAGTTCGACCGCTGCTCCGTATCAGCACTTTCATCAATTTTCAATTAGCCTTTCTTTTCGTTTCGTTCGGGCTTTTGGTCTCTTTTAATGAATGTCGGTAACCACCGTGGGACGTCCCTATTCAGTGACGTCGTTGAAAGATACGAGGGAAATTGGAATTCTGCAAAATATGTTTTCCTATTGGGCGGAGTAGAATTCAAAGAGACCTCTGGCGGAAAAAAATTGTAACTGTCGCAACGAGTAAAATAATTCGTTTTGCATTGTTTTTGTATTATATGCAAGTCAACGTAATTACCGTAAATTCGTACTTTATTTGTTCAGTTTTGTGTCAGTGACAAGTTTAAAACTGTGCTTTTCTATTTATTTCAACTGTCATCATTTTTGAGGTAATATTCTTATGTAATCAGATATATTATGGAAGAGGTTATGTTATTCTATTTTTTGTTTTCATTGCAGATCAAAGAGAAAATAAGTCGGTATTAAAGATTAAAAATATTACTCAATACAAACGTACCTTCCCTGCAACTTTTGTAGATATGACTATATCAAAAATAAAATAAAAACACGAAATCAGACCTAAAACTAAACAGTTAATTGAACGCTTGTTGTAGGTATTTTTCACAAATATTAACCATACCTATTACTCCAAAAATAAAAATATTGGGAGTCAAAATTTAGTTTAACAACACAAAATACTAAAGCACAATCAAAGAAAAAGCAAAAGTTTTACAAAACACACACTGAAAATAACTAAAACAGCAAAATAAAACCACATGAAAATTAAAGGGCTTATACGGCAGCTGATCTGTTTTACTCGTTGCTAAGATAACATTGACATCCCAGAGCGACATCTATCGAATTCTACTTTTTTCAATTGGGTTTAGATGTAAATCATGTTATTGCATTGATAAAGGTAAATATGTGTTAAATCTTTCTCGTCCTTTAAAGTTTGGTTCGATACACTATTGTAATGTTTTTCTTATTAGTTCAGTCAGTCAAGACAATCAATTGATTATAATTCCAAAAGTTTTCAAATTTTGACGTAAGGTCGGGAATGGTATAAAAACAAACTATGAAATTTTGCAACCTTGTCCGAAGTCCGGAACATTGTTAAAATTGCAATTAAATTAATTTTTGCTGTATGGTCGTGAAAAAAATTCCAAAAGTTCTGCAAACTTGGGGAAGTTTTCGATATAATATTTCATATCACGTAATAAATTTGCAACCAATCTAAGTGTACGGAACATTTTTTATTATTAAAAATTAATGTTTTTTTTATTAAACTGAAGGAAAACGTTCCAAAAGTTCTGCAAATTTGACAGATCTATCGGAAAAATGTACCGAACGATTGTATAAATTTGCAACCTTTTACGTTTACCGGAACATGTTTATTCATAATTTTTTTTAATTCGTGGTCATTTTTTCGAGCAAGGCGGTTTCGGAATAATTACAAAAGTTTTGAAACATGGTTGCAAACTTTGAAAACATCTATTCTGATGCATTTACAAATTTGCAACCTCATAGGCGATCCGGAACTTTATGCAATTTGCAAAAATGTAATTTTATTATTTTTTCACCTTCAAGAAAATTGCAAAAGTTCCGGACCGGCTCCTGAATAAGTGAGTTCGTAACACTATTAAAATCCCAGGTGATTTTTACATTTTGCTTGAACCTCGTATACTTCTAACCCAACCTCTGCGCCGCTGTGTGTTATATTATTTTTTTTTGTTCTGTTTTTTTCTGTTTTTAAAGCGGAACTCTCCGAAACCGCAATATGTTTACATGGACGTTTTGAAAAGTATTGAAGAAAAATAAATTAAAAAAGATTTGCAGAAATGAGTAAAATGATTCTTTAATTGGATCTAGTAACTCGGGCGCTTTTTTTGAAGATCGTTTATTTTTAAAACAGTTTTTTTTTTTATATCAAAATTAATATTCTTTTTTTTTGGTTCAGGTATGTGACTATATGATAAGTTTCTTTTTCATGCATTCAATAAAGTCTTTATAAATGATTTATAATTAAAACTAAAGCACTGTGAACTGTATAGTATAGAAATAAATTATTTGCAGAACATCTTATGGCTATAACTTTCTAATCCGAAAGTGGTATAAAAATGGTTATAAATATTTGTATCAAAATATTCACGTTTCATGTTGAATGTTTTCAAACCATAAATATATCATACAAAAGCCACAATATTATTAATTGACGAGGCTAGGGGAGAAATCAATCATCATTATGTCAATAATAAATGGACCGACATTATTATTCAACTTCAACAATATAGTTATCATTTCGGTAACAATATTTTCCAGTTTTATTACAATTTATTTTATAATGATATCCTTTTATTAATTCTATTCATTATTTGGTGCATTTTGGGAAAATACGGGAAATTTACAGGGTATTCACTAAATGTACTCGTATTTTAAGTATAGTTTAGTTCAAAATATATCGTTGGCTTTTTTTTAATTCCAAAGTTTTTTCTTAGACTTTTATATACGGAAATATACTAATTTCATCCCGTAGATTCCGAAAATCCAAAGAAAAATTTGCTAAAGTTTTACATAAAAATTTTTATTTGTTCGAAAATATTACCTTTGTTTTTTCGGATAACCCTGTATACAAAATATCATAGATATGATTCTCCTGATTTTTTTTAACACGTGCTATTTATCTCAGAAAGTGGATTATAAATTTCAGTTCAAAATTCCAATTATTACGGACTCTATGAATTTTTTACTATGCGCACGTACTATTTCCTCGTCATTTTCGAAATTCCAAAATGGGTACAAGTTCTTTTTGAAACGAATTATATAATTTGAACACGTAGATTTCGAAAATAATCATAAAAATTTTCTAAAGTCTATTCATTCATTCATACGTTTAAGTTGGGCTCAACAGCCCAGGCACTTGCACTAAATATCTGTACCATTACCCATGTATCTACCTACTTCCATTCCAGAAGCTTCGTGTCTTCTTTATAGACCACCAGTTTATCTGGAGGGATCTTCAGTAGTTGTGATGATTGTATTATTTCCACTCCAAAGTGCTTCCGTTTGAGTCCTTGTAAGTTCTCACAGAAGCGGAGTATGTGAGTAGGTGTTCGTATAGTTCTGTACATATTTTCACTAACTTTGCCCATCCTGTGCAAATGCTTCCTCAGGGTACAGTGTCCAATCACCAGGTCGGTAACTGCCTTCAAATATCTCTTACCCAGTTTTAACAGCCTGGACGAGTCCTCCTTGTCTAACTTATTCAGTAGACCTATAGTATGGAAGTGTCCTTGTGTCAGTCTAAAATCTAATAGAAATTTTTATTTTTCTCAAAGAGTTCACTCCTCACAGTCCCATACATTATTCCAGTCACCATAATTTTTCTCATACAAAAACGTGCTGTCAATACATCAATTTTTATAAAAAAAATATACCGCTCGAAACCGTCAAATCAATTTTTCATCATCGGTTTTTTTTTGTTTCTCGGTCTCGTCCGGTGACATACGATCCCGCGTGGTTAAATCTCGTAATGGAATTCAGTTAGGCGGCTGTGATCGTGAATTTACAACCCGAACGGATCGTTTAACAATTGTTTATTGATGCCCAGCAAGACGCGGTAGACTATTATTATTTTTGCTTCCCATTCAAATGTCACATCGACGTATAGTTTATGTTGACGTATCGCTAATTGTCCGCTAGGGATGAGCCGATCGAAGCCCGAAGATCTTATGGCACTTTTTTTTCAGTTGCAATGTTTTTTAAAAGAAAATTTCATGATCACTGGTGGTTTTTAAATGTCTTTATTTGTAGAAGTAGAAGTTTAGTTAAGAGCACCAAAAAACGATGGTCGAATGTCAATAAACGTCAAAACAAACTGGGGAATTTCACCAGTTGATCTGACAACGTCTTGAAGTTTTGCCAACACGTTAGCTGTAAATTGCCCTGGTTGTTAAGGATAAATTATATTGACGGCTGGTAAATTAGTATTTATTCTGATAAGCAGGAAAGTAACTAAAAATGACATTATCGTTAAAATCCTATGGTAGGAAAGCTTTTTCAAATTCTACTGTTTAAAAAAGGCACGTCCACACATTATCGGTGTCAGCTGAGATTAACTGAGAGCCAAAAGTAACGCACCTAATTCTTTCAATCCTACTTTAACTTTTGATCGACTTTACTGGCAGGTTTGCATGTCGATTTCGACTTGTTCTAGCACATCATCAGCGAGACGCTTTGGCGGTTGAGTTTCTGCAATTGCATCGGAAAAAATGCATCCACTTTAAATTAATTGAAATCTTGAAAGATCGATCGGTCAAAATTCCTACTATTTGACAATGTGATGATCAAGTACTGAAATCTGCGTTGGTTTTACAAAAGAATCCACTTTTATCATCGGAATTCGATCAATATACAAAAATTGTTCGTGTGTATAGGACGATTCTAAAGCCGATTATACGTTTACTCGACCGGCATCCGGCATCTGGAATTGATGGTTATTGGAAATTTAAGCCTCGGAAAGACTTCAAATGAGAAAATTCGGATAAAGCCAGGTTTATGTATACGTTAAAAGCGGTGTTGCCAATAATTAAATAAACTGGCTCAATTTTTTTCTGTAAAATTTAACTTTTACGTACTTTTGTTGAGAAATGTCAATCTATATTTGAAATTTTTTATATTGGCACCATTTAAAGCCTATGGGTTGTTAAATTTTTGCAAATGGTTTTAATGGGAAGATGATTTACTGTATATCAAACGATTTTGATCATGGATTTCCATCTTCACAGACAGCCAAGCAGCGCTAAAGGCACTAAACTCCGTAGAGGTCAATTCTAAGCTAGTATGGGAGGCCAAACCCAAAAGCCACCTCATCAAATCCAATCTAAATCATCGATTAGAAAAATCGTAGATTTCTCGATATTTCTCAACTATCGGCAACGCTGGCGAACAAAAAAATTTCGTATTCTTTTTATTTCGACATTGGTGAACACAAACTGCGCGGAATTGATCTATGTGGTTGATAAATACGTAAAAAATTTTGGAAAAAAAATTGAACCAGGACTATACCGGATGTATTATAAATTCCAGACAATAAATACGTTTTAAATGGTT
The DNA here is from genome assembly GCA_910591695.1 of Galerucella pusilla. Classification (NCBI taxonomy): domain Eukaryota; kingdom Metazoa; phylum Arthropoda; class Insecta; order Coleoptera; family Chrysomelidae; genus Galerucella; species Galerucella pusilla. The sequence goes on from CAJUYI010001180.1 coordinate 81,389, forward strand.
GTTGATTATTCAATAAAAAAAGCATTGTATTGTAATGGCTTTGAAATGAATACAGGGAAAATGAAAAATGATGATTACGAGTTATAGTTAAATCCGTTCAAACTGTAAAGGGAAATCAAAAAAACTTTTTCTAATTTTGACATATAAAGTGACACTTTTTAAAACTGATTGACATTATGAAACGTCTTACTTTTTGTAACTAGTTGCATAAAGTAAAATTTTATGCAATTGGTGACGAAAAATGTATTTCAAAATTAGTGACAAAAATAATTATTCTATTTATTAAACTGTTATAATACAAGTTAAAAACATAAATTATAAATTAATTATTTATTATAAATATTGATAACACAATTATTGCAATTAGGTATTCAAATTAATTCCCGACGACATCTTTTTTTCATTGCTCGAACTTGTTGTTATTTGGGAAGCGGCGCACATTGCATTAGATATTTCACCAAATATTTCTTGCGCTATAAGTTTTTTATTATTCATGGAATTTTCAACATATCCCTCCGCGACAGAGGTAGATTTCCAACCTCCATGCCTCTTTAATTTTAAAATATCAGCGCCACTGTCTGCTAGGAAAGTGGCAGAGCTTCTTCTGAAGCAGTGGTAAGTATGTAGAACAGGATTTGAAAGACCAAGAAATTGTGCAATAACTTTTGGCAGAGTGCTAAATGTGTTAATTCCCACAGGATTTCTGGTACATTTTCCATTCGCATATTTTACAAAAAATCTGTTGTGTTTAAGAACCTGGGGACGCAACTTAATATATTTTTTTAATATTTCAACAAGATTCGTATTTTCAATGTCTCCAGTGGTAATTGTAAACTGCCGTATAACTTTTGTTTTTGAAGGTGGGATATCAACACGAAAATGGCTTCCTTCGTCTATAACATTGTCAACTGGAAGAAATGTTAATTCTGCTTTTCTGCATGCTCCTGCCATTCCAATTATCATTGCAACCTTAGCCATTAAGTATTCTTTGTCATCAGCTTCCACTAAAAATTTGGCAAATTCTTCTTTAATAAAAACTTTTTACTTTTTAGCACTGTACCCGTCCGCTTGCCTTTTAATATATGCTACCAAATCTGTATATTTTTTAATATCAATATTCCTTTTCAGATTTAGTTCAGACCTTAACATTGAGTAAAGTGTCCATAATGTGGAAGCTTTTAGATCTTTCTTACCCTCAAAATATGCAAGTAAAACTTTCTCATTAACATGTTTAATTTTCTTCTCATCACATCACGTAACAAATTTTTCGTATGCCAAATCATAAACTGCCTTTGACTTTTTGGGAATTACTGATAATGGAGCATTACCTGCTGCCTCTTCAATATCGCTTGGTAGCTCTTCAGAACTTGAATCACTCATTTTTTAAAAATAAAACAAAAAATATATCAATCTCGCTAAAAACCTTCCGTCTAGACTTTTTTACAAAATGTCAAAGTGACAACTAACATGAATCAACAACAACAAACTAAATTTATGTTTTCCTAATTTTCAGTTACATAATCATACTCATTATAACACTGGTTTTCATTATAAAACTGAAAAATTGACCAATAGAAATTTACATTTTCAAATACCCAAGTAGGTAGACCCAATATTTTCTGTTAGACAGCTTGACAGTGTTTTATGACAGTCTTTTGCGTCAGTTTTCCAAAGAAATGTCAACCACTAGACTAAAAATACTTAATGACCAAGGTAAATACACATTTAAACTTATGAATTTTTGTTAACAATAATTTATCACTAATTTTGTATAATAGTTACATAGGTACCTATATACACTTTATGCTATTAGTTCAACAATGTTAGTGAGGAGCCGGGTAGTATATTTTTTTTATATTTTCTTAAATAAAATTTCTTCGTAGAAAAAATAGTGTATGCAACTCTCATCTAATGGTTATTAATACATCATCGTTGTATAATATACTATTATCGTACTATCTTCAGTTACGATCCATTTAGAAACGAACACGTCTCGCGCTCGGGAAATTTAAAATTAATGCAGCAAATTGCTGGAAATGACTTTGTTTATCTGTGAATAAAATCTGAAGAGCGGGATTGTTTTCATTTTTAACGAGTTACTCGTTAAATTGAAGGAGCCGAAACAATCTGCAAAAGACGGTAATAAAATTACAATTTTTGATGTTTGTCACAGTAAACCGGATGTAAAAAGTTGAAATATAAGAAATATTCCCAAAGTTCTTGACATTTAAATGACCCACTTTAAAATTGGAGAAAACTATAAGATACTAAGAAAAAGATCGTGTAAATATAGCTTAACCGTTTTGGGGGAAAAACGCAAAGACAGCGTTATCAATATGCAAATGCAGTTCTCCAATTTGAATTAATATTACGACCGAGCAATGCGGACATTATTATTCAGAAAAAGGCGAGTTATTAACACTTAAAAGTTATCTTTTAACTTTTGTAACGTATACAAGGGCGGACGCCGTATCTAATGTCGACGCCATTTCCTTTAATAATGAAATCTTTTGATTACATTTATCGGTAAAAACCTGAAAAATAAAGATAAAAAACCAAACAGGCAACCATGGAGTCTGCCGACAGAAGTGAAATGAACTTCTTTCAAAATTTCTTTTCTTACTTTCATTATAAATAGAAATTTTATCAAACAAAATGACCGGTTCGAAAAATTGTGTGGCACGCTCATGATGTAGAATTTTTGCAAACAAATCAATTTCTTGAATTAATTTTATCGCACATCCATGGTAAATGGAAATTTAATTGAATCCCTTTCAAAAAATTTATCTTGCGCCTATGATAGGAAGAAATCTGTTCACATAAATTAAGCCCCTTAAAAATCGCACTCTCTTGGTCAATGGGAATTTTTACAAATCAATGATTCCCTTACACAATTTTTGCATATAAATGTTTCCACTTGAAAAATTGTATGGTACTTCCATGGTTAATGGAAATTTTCACACAAAAAGTAACCCCTTTTCTAAAATTTTATCATACGCCTGTGATGGGAGTAAATTTGTCCAAATAAATTAACCATCTATAAAAATTTTTAACGCACACCATTGGTAAATGGGAATTTTTACAAATCCGTAATTCCCTTATATAAATTTTATCTCATCTACGTCCATGATAGATAGGAGTATTTTCAAATAAATGTTTTCCTTTTAAAAATTGCATATTACTCCCATGAAAAATGAAAATTGTCACACAAAAATGGATCATTTTTCAAAAATTTCGTTCTCAAAATTTATAACAACAAATTATCAACAAATTACCAACAAATAAGATATTATGCTAATAACTGCCCTCGGGATATACAATACAAACCAACATAAAAGCCAATAGTATTGTATAGTGTAGGAGAATAACAACAAATATTCCTGGAGCACGCGTCAAAGGGAGAGACAGACTTAAACACACAAAGTAATTAGGTATTATACGTATGAATGAGTCCCTTTTATGAATGAACGCATCGACTAAATGTGTTTCGATTCCGCTTTAATTAATTATCGGGTACGATTCACAATTATAGTTCGAGATTATGATGGGATAATATGGGGGATATGCTCGTATAATGTCAGTGTGTTAATTTTGAAAAAAAATCAATATTTTACTTTAGATTTGCAAGTTAATAAAACAAAAAATGTCAAAATGCTACTACATCTCTTGGTGTTTGAGAATTGAATTTCACTCTACGACATCCTATTTCCTTCAAACTGTACTTTTTATACTGTTTTGTATAGTTTAAATGTCCCTTGTTTTGGGCTTAAAAATAAATGCAATGGAAATGAAACATTAAAGCAAAATAGCAGGTAAAACGAAATGGGACAAAGTAAACAACGAAGCATAACTAATCAAGACCCAATAATATCAAATTTTAAAAAGAAAAAATTGAACTGGTTTGGGCACCTAGTAAGAATGAAGCAAGATAAAATTGCGAGAAAAGTTGTGGAAATGAAAAATTATGGAAATCAAGAAAAAGACAAAGAGGAAGACCCAGGAGGAAATGGATAGACCAGATTGAAGAAATTGGAAATCACAATGGAAAAACATTAGGAAAGATGAAGGCATTAGCCAGGAACAGAAAAGAATGGAAAAAATGGGTACAGGAGGAACTCCAATCCGACTTCTGAGAAGGCATATGGATAAGATCAAAAAAGAAAGAAATGTTCCATTGTAAACATTGGTCCTATTTCCTTCAAATTATGCTTTTTTTACTGTTTTTTATTGTTTAAAATGTCTCTTCTAAATATTGGTAAACTCATTTCTTATTCTTGTGTCCCAAAATGTCCCTAATATCGTTTCTAGGGCAGTAAAAAGTGGGTTTGAAACCTCCTTTTGGAGACAGGAACCCATTTGTGATCACAAAGCTCCGTCAATGGATCTGCTCAGATTTTTACACTGTCTATAAAGCGTTATTTTGCCGCTAGAGATAAAGTTTATCTGAAGCTACGGGGCATCGGTAAGAGACGAGGAAACATGGCGCATATCTGTCATAAGCGTACAAATGGCATACGATACCTATTTTACCAAGTAAAATTGAAAATACAAAGGTCACTGACAATACCAACGCCACTGGATAAATCAATATCAGTCAATTGACGAAGTGAGAGGGAAGAACACGCGCACGCGCTTGCCAATATGAAGCTTTCCATAAAATCACCAATTATGTAATTCGGAGGGGTTTTCGTACAACGCTGCCAGAGCTTGAAGAAACTCATAACAAATTTGGAAAAGTGCTCATCTTTTAATAGTCATAAATTGAAAAAATAATGTTGATAGAAAAAATCCAAGGAAACAAGCACATTATAAAATTACCGTTTAATCATATTATTAATATTGTTAATAATAAAAAGTCCCTTTTCTAATTATTATCACTACATACTTAGCACTTTAGCTTTTTCATGGTTAAACGTGGCAATATCGAATGCTTTCGACTGCATTCCTTTCACGGCTTCAAATAAACTTGCCAAAGTATACTCCATAGGGAACAACGCATTTAGAGTACTTGTTTCTACTATGAGTCAACTTTTTCAAGTAACATAAAATTCCTCCGCTCCAACCTACGTGTATATTTCAGTTTCTAATTAACGCGTTTCACAAATATTTGAAGTAATTGATGGCACCAGCTTTTTAGCGAACCGGTGAGAATTTGCATAAGAAATTTACATTTGGTGTCAAAGTGAAGACGACTGTTTTCAACTGAACATGTTATTTATCACAATATTATCCGTTTATTATTTTCAAGAAGCTACTGAATTATCTTAAACTATACATACACCTGGTATCTTATATAATCACCCTGTATTTCAATACGTCTTCTTGAAACTTTCATTTCATTTTGATTGCAATAAAAGCCGCTCAATTCGTTCATAAATTTCAATCCCACCGTACAAATACCATATAAAGGGAGTTTAATAAATCAAAATTTGAAAACGCCAAAACAGAGGTTAATAAATCAACCACACAAAAGACAAATTGATAGAAAACTAATTTCATTTCCCTCTCCAGTTTATCTCAGTGATAACGTTATCAAACCGACAACACACAAATATCAACCCACTCCCACACGCCGGCGGCGGTCTTCTTCATCCACCTGATCCAGCAACCCCTTATCGCCCAAAGTACGAAACACGCCACCAACACAATTTAAATAAACATCTCGCTGCTACTAGCGATGAATGTGAAACTGTGTAACTGTAATCG
>CAJUYI010001180.1:105193-119213 GCA_910591695.1 Galerucella pusilla
ATCTCGCTGCTACTAGCGATGAATGTGAAACTGTGTAACTGTAATCGACCGTTCGGAACTGGTTCGCGATAACGTAAAGTCGCAGATAGATAGATTCTGGGTCGTAGATAGGTAGAGCGCTTGCGTAAAACATTCGCCGGTTCGTCAAGCTGAAGCGCTCTTTAGATAGATCCGTTCAGTGCGAGCTGAAATACGACAGCGTACGTGTATAAATATAGTCGAATGAGAAGAAGCAGTACGCGACCTAGTTTCTAGCTAGTGTGTCAGTGTTTATGTGAATTTTCCTCTTTTGGATAACACTCTCTATTGGATACAGTGTGTGGCGAAATTTTGTAGTTGACAAAAAAATTTTTGTAAGGATTTACCTATTGTTTTTTTATTTAATCTTGCGATGCTATTATTTTTGGGTGGAGACTGAAAGAAACCGCGAGGAAATGAGTACATTTTATTGTTTAAAATTCTCGGTAAAAATTGAAATTGTTGTTTTGTAAGGCTCTGTATTGTTTTATGGTTATTTACTTATTTTAAATTCATTTTGGAAGTATAAATAACACATTTCAAAACTATTTACGAGATGTATTTTGATATTAAAAATATTATCTCTTTGATAAACTCAAGAAGTTTAAGGTCAGGTCAGTTGAGGTGGCTACTTTATTGGCAATATTTTGGTTCTTGCAAATATGTTTATACGATCTGTTATGGTTTTTCGTAATTTATTGTCTATACTTTACCACTTTATGGCGATCTTCGTACATAACTTGATAATGCTCGTTGGATGCGTGAATCCCATACCCAATATCAACAAAAACTGAATGTATGGACTGGAATAATAGATGACAAAATAATTTCATTGAGGCCTGCTTAGATTTATTGGAAAATAGTATTACACCTGAGTTTGATAACCCGAAATGAATCCTTTGGACTATTTCCTGTAGGTTCACTTAAAATGCATCGTTTTTAAAACACATATTCAGGAGAGGATTATCACAGAGATATGGAAAATTTTCACAAATTCACTGACAGTATACCTTGTTATAATTTATCTATTTGTATATAAATTATTTAAATTCTGGCAACAATTTAAAGACCACCATAATATCGGCCTTAACACAAGACCGTTTTCCAGATAATTGAAGCGTTCCATACTTGAAACTCACCCTGTATACACAAAACAAATATATAAATACTTATGTGAAAGTTTTCAGCTTATATTTAACGATGGTTACATAACTTTTTTTGTTTAGGAATTCGTGTCAAATGTTCAAAGATTTAACTCGCCTCATATCAGAACGTTTAAATATTTGTTATTTGCATAAGTTTACCATGAGTCAATAAAGTCTTTAAATATGTGGTATTATTATATTTACATTTAAATAATGTTTAACAAAAAAATAAAATGCAATAAATTGGAGGTGCGATTATTTAGGTATTTGTTTCCATAATAATCCTTAAAAAATGTAGCTGAAGAAATACTAAGAGATGAGCCCTTTGATTGAATCTTTGTTGAGGTAATGTCGTTGAAAGTTTAAACAGAGAATGAGGCAGCCAATGATACAATTGAACCCAAGTTTGTGTTTAATAAAGTCAGATGCTGCAAATGCAATACGCATATATACAGATGGTTCAAAAACTAAAGATTGCTCATGATGTGTAGTTTACTCCAGAGCACAAAGCCTAGGGATTAAGTAGGGAATGGAAAACAATACCAGCGTGGATCAAACAGAACTGACAGGTATCTCAATTGCCAGAAAAGGAATTTCTGGCAAAAACATAACAATCTGCACTGATGGTAGACAAGCCCTACTAGCCTTGAACAGACAACGTGTTATATCGGGGCTAGTACTAGAGTGCCAGCAAGATTTAGCTAACGCCTCGGCAGATGACAATATTATCCTGCGGAGGGTTAAAGGGCACGACAAGAGTAAGGGCAATCGCACTGCCAATTATTTAGCCAGGGAAGCGACTGGACTAAAAATTTCAGGACCCAGTGACATCTACGGCCTGACGACTTAGACAATTGCGGAACTAGCCAGACGTTTCACCCATGCTCAATCCCTTGAGAGATGGGATGGGATCAAAGGATGCAGTCTTGCCAGGGTGACCTGGGCGACCCTGGGAAGCTGGCGTCGAAGAAATATTTAGCGAGGACCAGGAAAAACCTACGTTTAACAGTAGGATTTCTGACTGGTCACTGTCAACTAAGTAAACACCTCCATACTATGGGGCTAGTGGACACACCTCTATGCAGGATGTGTGAACAGGAAGATGAAACTGTCAGGCATGTCTTATGCGAGTGTCCGTAGTTATCGTCAATAAGAGAGTCTGTGTTCGGTTAGTCTTGGCCTACTACTCAGGCTACCGATATAAGGGAGATGTTTCCTAGTGACCTGTCCACTTTCCTGGGAAGGACGATGACCTCCTCGGGAGGATGTACAATGGGTCACATGTGGCCTAACTGCTGTAAGCCTACACTCACCCTCCCTACTTTATAGATACAGATATACAGAAGCATTACTAGCCTTGGAGAGACCACGTATCATATTAGGGTCCAATCTAGAATGTCATTGAGGCTAATTTTTGAGCCTGTCTGTTTGCCAATGCGAACAGTTTCAGTAGAAACAAGCCTAGCGCGTTCATACATAGATCTGTTAAAAAAAAGACCTTGATAAGTTACAAATAAGTAACAGTGATTGGCATGAGTTGAAAAAGGGAGCAGGGATTGCTGTGACGTGAACTCAAAGACCCTAAAATGAACTTTATACTCCTACCAGCTGTCCGGCTTTATTTTTTCCTTGATATTAAATTAATATTTTCCTATTAACTCAATTTAAAAAACGCTTGTCTTCACTTAACTATTTTGAAAAACTTGCCAAGTATAATGAAACGACCAATAGCATATCGCATATTCATAATTATATTTAAACAGCCATTTATATGTTAATGACGGAAAATATAAGTTATAGCAGTAGTAAAAAAAAATTAATTATCATAACCGCTGTGTATACCTTCAAGTTTTTTTCTAATCATTACAGCCATTAGTTGCATGCAATTATCGTTTACCCAATAAGGAACGATAACGTGTATCTAATTAAGCGGTTTTTCTGGAAATTAGTACCATTTTTTTTTCTACAGTAATTAAGATATTTTTTTATTTAATTGCAACAGTTGGTATCTGTTGAAAATATAAAATAGTAATAATATCCTCGTTGTTTACCACTGATAAGGTTAACATGTAATTACGAACAATTTATTTTATTTGTAGGAGTGGAATATGTGATAATTGCAGTTTAGGTATGTCATTTAACACTCGGTTAATGCTCCGAGTCCTGTACGATTACGAAAAACGCGGATGTGGCTGTTAAATTGAAAACCGGACTGATTACTCATCGTAATCGAGGCCTTTTTATTTATAAAAGAGAAGAATTGACGGACAATCTTTTTGTTTCATTTAAACATGACACTTTTCACTAGTATGAGTCATAATTAACCACCGGTAGATGTTTTTCGGTGATAAATGTTTAAAAACATTCGCATGTGAACCTGTGAGGTAATAATTAAACGAGATAAGCTAGGTATATATATACGCTAGTTCCGCTATTCGTTCATGTGAGGTGAAAATGTAACATTAATATTCAATTATACGTCACGGACGATGGATGTGTATGAATAAACATTATGTTTGTAGTTTTAACATAACTTTACGTTGAAATTTTACAACTTAATGTGTGGCAATTCATTTAAAATTCGTAAAATCTATTTGGTTGTTCGTTATTTTTACATGCGGTGTGTTAATTGAGATAATTAGAACTAAACGATACAGATGAACGTAATGTCGAACATGTTGAATCTCGTAAGACCTTGAAATAAACAAAAAGAATCAAGAGAATTTGGTGAGTTTTTATTTTGATCATACATTTCTTTTGATAAATTACTCGAATCCACTAAGTAGGTGGTCTTTTTGTATAGAAAAGCTACTGAATTTTCAACATGATATTTTCTATACTATTTATTATTATTGAGGTTAATATTAACATTGACAAACACTTTAAGTTTATCTCGGTTTATAGCACCTATTAAATGCAATCGACAATTTCATCATTCTTAAACGTTATCCTTATCTTCATAATAACAATAAGTATCTCACAATCTATATTCTGCAACTGAATGTCGTTTACTTATTCAAACCTTGATATTTAAAATGCATATTTCATAAATAAATGAATAAATAAATAATGGGTAAAAGTATGTTATTAACTTGCAAAATGTATATAAGCGTTTACCTACACTTTTTACTATACACTCAGTGCCGGATTAAGTTTGGGGCTTTGGGGGATAAAGCACTGGGCTCCGTGATATGAGGGGCCCCAAAGTACTGTACTTTACACTGTGGGTTTTAAACATGGAATGCCTCAATTATCAAAATATCGGCTATTAATATTTTCGTACATTGTGATCTAGTTTTTGTAGGAGGTTAGGAAGTTAGTATATAATAATATATTTCTTTATCTAGTAGCCCCCCTAATTATCCGAAATAATATAAGAGCAGGGAATTTTCCCAGTTATGTATTTTCTTTTTACATTTCCATTCAAATTAAATATTCTATTGCCTCAGAAACAGTTTTTATTAGAAAATTGAATATTTAATGTTGATTATAGTGTTTAACCTACATCGAGGCCACTGAATGGTTTTCTATTAAATTTCTGTCCTATATTAAAAAAGTTTTTACCATATTATTACTTAGTAATACCAGCAGTATTAGTATTAATTTTTCTTGGAAGGTATAATAACTTTTTGCTTTTTAAATATTTAAAAAATTATAGATATTTATATTTGCTTTCACTTAAACAATTAGCGTTTGAAATTTTACGATTGTTTGCTCGGTGGCTTTAGGATCTATGTTACTTTATCGCCGACAAAGTCTAGAGGAAGAAACAGGAAAAACCATTTAATATTTTGTCGCCAATATTATGCAGATTTGTACTCAACAATTTCTACTAAAAGTTGGATATTATTATACAGGATGTTCCGTCTTTATTCCCCTGATCTACAATTATTTAGAGCATGCATTTATGGAACACCCTGTATATAGGATTAATTGAAATTCTAAATAAACATTCGATAATCGTGGAATTTTTATTAGCTAAATATCTGTATGTTTAAGACAGCTTAAAATTCTAAATTAATTTTTTTATTACCATTTGAAATAAATAAATATCAAAATCCTCTCTCCGTTAGATATTATGTACTGCGAAATATTTTCATAATCCTTATATTCAGAGAAATATGTTTGTTTTATTATCCTTGGCAGCTTTAAATGTTTGTACTAGAATTCATACAAAATGGAACAATCTATCAGATCCGGAATTAGGTTATGAATTACAGATTTAATATTTTTCAAATCATCGTTCAAATAAAGATGATAACATCCAGATATGCGTATATAAATATAACATTGCTGAATAGTAGATTTCTTAAAGAATTGATTTGACAACAAAGGTATGACGTATCAGAAGATCCTGCAGCTACTCTTTATTGTCTGTCGGGACTTATAATACGAGAAGTTGATGTTGCTTCTTACTTTTTGAAAAGTAATTTTGAAATCTGTAAGTCGTTAAAATGATACATCTTGACCTCTACTCTAGATTTTTTCGATTGTTTTTTTTTTCAAAAATTCTATGAGTTCCGGAAATTTTGGATGTTAATGCTTAGTCGTGAGGGTGGGCTTGACATGTAGAGTTTGTTTTTGGAATTTTTCAATAAATAAATCTTGAAGCAACAAAATTTACTGCATGGTTCGTGTCACTAGCTCGTCTCGCTTCCGAGGTTGACTACCCCAATAACCTAACAAAAATATAGATTCGATGTGACATGACCTTGTTCTTGTAACAACCAATGAGACTGCTTACATTCATTCGTCAGCATTACCAACTTTCATTATCTGTCAGTTAACAAACTAGAGAATGGAAACGAGTTGATAAACCGCTTCCAAACAAACTGGAACTTTATCTGCTAGTTACTTTTATCCGACGGATACTTAACTGATGGATAATATTGGATAATGATAAACCGGGCCTGAATGTTGTAAATTTCAAATGTCATATATCTTGGATTATGATAGTAATTAATGTCACTTTTTATTTATTAATAATTGATACTAGAAGCATAGTAATAATACATTTATTATCCACATTAAGTAGCACAATCCTGTGCAAGATGAACATTACAAAATATAAAAATTTTTTTTAAATGTTTTCAACTACTGGCTAGATTGTTTTGAGCTCAGACGATCAATGTGTTTGTTCTACATTGTACTGATAAAAATCATATTTATTTCAAGTAAACACTTGAAAGTGAAAGGTATGAATAAAATTCATCTCATTATCAATAATCCTCATTACAGCCCTGTTACATCGCATCTCAACGTGTACCCAACATTATACATATACATTAAATTTATCGTTTGTCTTTCAGTTATTAGTTTTACGTTTTTGGACGCTCTCCAAAAGCATTTAAACTCGCCACAAAATTATGTTTTTACACCGCCTAACATATGTCGAGTAAAAGAGAAGAAAGAGAAAAAAAACAGCGGTTTTTTTTTTGAAGTTTTCAAATTATCGGCTGTGAAAAATGTGTATTAATCGTTTCGGTCATTATTATTATTATTAAGATGTTATTATTCGTCGGAATTTCGACAGGGTTTGAGAAGATTGAAGCAGACCGTTTATTTTTTTAAATTGGAATGTTTATTGATGTAATTTGTGATGGGCGGTCAGGTAACTGATGTTAAAATGAATTCGGAAATGTCTTTATTGGTTTTAATTGAAGAATACACAGGAACAAGAAGCGAAAATCTAGGGAAATGATTGCGTGCCAACTTCTCTCTTCTATTTCCCAGATAATATGACCTTGAATTACGCAAGAATGAGAATGGAGGTTTCTTCTTCCATTCCACTTAATCTATATTCTACCTTCTCTACTCCTTTCAGCTTCTTGTGGTGACCGATCAGGATTCAGTTTAGGCAAGCTTTCCTTTTCTATTTCCTGGATATTATTACCTTGAATTCCGCGAGGATGTGAATGGTGGTTTCTTCTTTCTTTCCACTAAATATACTTTCTACATCCTCCACTCGTTTGAGCTTCTTATGGTGCTCATTCAGGATTCAGCTTAGGCAGGCTTTCCTCTTCTATTTCCTGTATATTATTACCTTGAATTCCGCAAGGATGTGAATGGAGGTTTCTTCGCGTGATTTCCCGTAATTTCGCGTGATTTCCCGTGTTTCGCGCGATTTCCCGTGAATACGCGTGATTTCCCGTGATTTCGCAAATTTGTGACAGTATTTCGCAGTGAACCACTATGCCAAAAATGTGACAGTATTTCGCAAATAGTGTAATTTCGCGTGATTGCGCATGATTTCGCGTGATTTCCCGTGTTTCGCGCGACTCAAGTACCGGAAAATTTCATTATTTTGCTAATTATTGTGCATGATTTCGCGGGATTGCGCAAGATTTCGAGTGATTTCCCGTGTTTCGCGTGATTTCCCGTTATTTCGCAATTTGTGACAGCCCAGGGGTGAACCACTTTGTCAAAAATGTGGCAGTATTTCGCAAATAGTGTAATTTCGCAAGATTGCGCATGATTTCGCGTGATTTCCCGTGTTTCGCGCGACTTTAGTACCGGAAAATTTCACTATTTTGCTAATTATTGCGCAAGATTTCGTATGATTTCACGGGATTGCGCAAGATTTCCTATGATTTCGCGTGATTTCCCGTAATTTCGCGTGATTTCCCGTAATTTCGCGTGATTTCCCGTGTTTCGCGCGATTTCCCGTGAATACGCGTGATTTCCCGTGATTTCGCAAATTTGTGACAGTATTTCGCAGTGAACCACTATGCCAAACATGTGACAGTATTTCGCAAATAGTGTAATTTCGCAAGATTTCGCGTGATTGCGCATGATTTCTCGTGATTTCGCAAGATTTCCCGTGATTTCCCGTGATTTCGCAAATTTGTGACAGTATTTCGCAGGGTGGTTCACCCCTCGCGTACTCGTTATGTCATCAGTCATTTTTGGTTGAGCACGAATTTTAAACTAATGGCATTTTTATTCAAATAATTTTATTTTGATAGGTAATTTCAAGCAGCAAATATGTCAAAGACAATCTCCTGGGTATACAAAATTATGTTGCACAAGTTTTTGTTGAACTACTATCCATGAATTCTCAAAATATTTGAATTTGTCCATTATTGTCCCGAAACTTCACCGTATATGTCTAAAAACAGTTGATATAACGCAGAATACTAACAATAATTAACTTTTTTAAAAGATATCGTAGCGTCCATCAGCTTTATGGACGCTCTGGCAGTAACACAAATATCGACCAAAAGAACCAATTGATAACCATAAATTCCTTCACTAACGACGCCTAACAAGAATTTAAATTGATGCATAAAATCTGAAAATAGACATGGATATTATAAGCGTCCAAATAGAGAATAAAATTACCACCCACAGTGATCTCGTACATATTAGAATAATAAGTTTTGGCGTCTCTGGCTCCTCCCTTTCTAGTTTAGTCACGAGGCACGAGTGGAGCGAAGCAGAACGAGTGCCTTATGAAACACTATGCTGGTGCTTACTATAATTTTTCTACCTAATCATACGGACGAACGGAAGGAGAAAAACACTTTTTAATGGCAAATCCACTAATAACTATTAATCTATTCATTTATATGATTCCTCTTTAATTTTTAATGGTTATTCGTGCCTTTAATGGATATTTCTATATATTTTTTTAATGTTTAGTACATTAGCGATTGCATAATTACGTGTTATAAAATTATATAAATATTTACTATACAAGACGTTAATGTTGCCAACAACAACGTGTTTTTGCGTGTTTTTAATGGTTGAAGGAGTGTTCTTGAAAGGTGCACCACTTGAATAATTCATAAAGGCAATTAAAGATTGTGGCATCTTTCGATATTTACAGCTAGTCGTTGCGCAATTGCGTTTCCAATATTTCTTTTTTCAATAATAATTAGTGTATTATTTATAATGGTATGGGATTTTATAATATATTATTTTTTTAAATAATTTAGAGTAATAGTAGAACAAAACATAATGCGCCAACCGCATCGATTTTTAAAGATATAACTGAACAAAATAAAAACTTTGGTTTTTGTTACATCCGTTCTTTAGTATGTTTTTTTATTGCGTCATAAAACTCGAAACCATCACAATTACCGACCAATAAAAGCTTTTATTCAACAAAAGACTCTCAACACGCAAACATAAAAATGAGTTGTTTTTTTTACACGCTCATAGAAAGCATACGAAGTAGGCTAGTGTCTAGATCAAAAATCGTACAGATATTAAAATTTTCTAAAAAACTGTCCTCCACAACGGCCCCTTCTTTCCCTCTTTGAATTTGTCTTGATGCTTCTATGGTTTATCAACATTTTTCCTTTGCACTTCACTACTACTTTTTTGTTTTGGACTTGTCTTTACTCTTTTGTCCTTGGATCTTCTTCTTTTGACGTTGGCATTTTGTTCTTTCTTGAGCTCCTTTTTTTATTTGGCACCCTTTCTCGTTTAGATTTGTATAATTATTTATGCTATTTTCTCTTGGCTCCTTTTTTGGACTTGCCTTGATGTTCGTATTGTTTCTTAAGTTCTTTTCTTCTTCTCGTCTTCTTTTCTCTTGTAGACTTTTCTTGGCTCCTTTTTTGGACTTGCCTTGATGTTCGTGTTGTTTCTTAAGTTATTTTCTTCTTTTCGTCTTCTTTTCTCTTGTAGACTTCTCTTGGCTCCTTTTTTGGACTTGCCTTGATGTTTCTTAAGTTCTTTTCTTCTTCTCGTCTTCTTTTCTCTTTTAGACTTGCTTTGTTGTTTTTTGCCTTTTTCTCTCTTTGCTTTTGGGTCCTTTTTTAAAATTGTCTTGATGCTCTGATGATTTATTGTTTCTTACTATTCTCTATATATCTCGTTTTTCTTTTAATACAAGTCACGCTTTTGCTCTTGGCTCCTCTTTTGGACTTACCTTGAAGTCCGTATTGTTTCTTAAGTTCTTTTCTCCTTCTCGTCTTCTTTTCTCTTTTAGATTTGTTTTGTTGTTTTTTGCCTTTTTCTCTTTGCTTTCGGCTCCTTTCAACAAATTGCCTTGTTGTTTTAATGATTTATTGTTTCTCACTCTATCTACATCTCGTTTTTCTTTTAATACAAGTCACGCTTTTGCTCTTGGCTCCTTTTTTGAACTTTCCTTTATGCTTGACTCCTTTTTTATTTTCCTTACCATCTTTATTCATTTAATTATTGAACTTTTTCTCTCTCTTTGTATTTTTCCATAATTTAGCTTTATTTTATTATGAAGTTGTTTTGTTGTTTTTTCTTGAGCTCTTTTTATTTTTCCATGAATCTTCTTTTTTTCTTTTGGTATTGACATTTTGTTGTGTTTCTTGAGCTCTTTTTTTTTATTTTGCACCATTTCTCGTTTAGATTTGTTTAATTGCTTATGCTATTTTATCTTGACTCCTTTTTTGGACTTGCCTTGATGTTCGTATTGTTTCTTAAGTTCTTTCCCTCTTCTCTTCTTCTTTACTCTTTTAGACTTGTTGTTTTTTTCCTTTTTTCTTTGCTTTTGGCTCCTTTTTAAAAATTGCCTTGATGTTTTGATGATCTACATCTCGTTTTTCTTTTGCTTGTGCGCTTAGCTACTTTTTTGAACTTTCCTTTAAGCTTGAGCCCTTTTAAATTTTTCTTACCATCTTGATTCATTCTTTTATTGAACTCTTCCTCTCTCTATCTATTTTTTCATGATTTCGCTGTATTTTGTTATGAAGTTGTTTTGCTGTTTTTTCTCTTTTCTTCCTCACTTCCACTTTTTGCTGTTGTTTTGATGCTTTTATTGTTTCTTGGGCTCCTTTCTTTATTTTCCTTTTCTCAACTAAACTTGGTTTGTTGCTTATGTTCTTTCTTCAACTTTCTCTCTGATTCCATTTTTGTATTGTTTCTTGAGACTTTTTCTTTTAGACTTATTTAGTTTTTTTCGAGTTTTTTTTTGAAATTTTCTAATTTTGCCTGGCATATTTATGTTTCATTTTTTCTTAAACTCTTATTACATCTATTTTCCTCCTTTTTGTAATTTGCTTTTTGCTTCTCCTTCTTTTTTTTTTGGTCTTGGAAACTTTTTAACATTTTCGAATAGGTACTTGAAATGAACCAGCTTAATGATCATATAATGAGTGAGGGAGACAGTGAGATATCTCCGATAACGAAATTCATTAAGGTTGGATAATAAAAGTGATTTATTTGGTCATAAACATAATTGGTATTAAATTATCTAACAAGTCATATTTAAGTAGTTAATGGCTCATTTAACTGATTTTTTAATGTATTCGTAGAAAATTTAAATACTACATTCTTTTACTGATTTATTCAAAATTTTTAAATTTATTTCTTTTTAATTTTATTAAATTGTCACTTTTTCTATGTTATATGGTCATCTTAAAACCCATCCCAGACCTGAAAATAATAATTATTATTCGACAGACCCAAAAATATATTTTAAGATAAAAAAATATTTGTTTTGCAAAGAAAAATTGGTACTCCTAGGATGAGGAAAAAATTAATGAAAACAAAAATAATATTGACAAAAACAATTTTCAAAAATCCTCTTTAAACCAAAAAAATTTAATTTAATACTTTCAACAAAACATTGTTGTCTTAATGTACGTCATAAATATTATTTAAAAGACGTTCAAATATTGACAACTACATACAAAACAATACAGACTTGACAATATTTATATAGTCAAATGCAGTCTTATCATGCGGGTAATACGATTCAACAAAGACATACTCAAGGTTTTTGTTTTCTTTTATTGCGTTTAATCATAACTTTCAAATAAGATCCTTCCTCTAAAATTTAAATGCCCTTGAAAATTTAACCGGCGCTTAAATCAAATCGGTATTCGCTAACCACATTTCACTTAAAATTTTAAAGGGATGTTAAAGTGTGCCCTTAAATAATAATGGTAACAAAAATGGCGTACCTATGTAGATGTTGCTGGTGAAGCCTTGATTGAGGAATTGATTGCAAACTACGAAAAGTAAGAAACATTGTTAGGTTATATTTGAAATAGTTTAAATTAACAATTTTTATGTATTATTCGATGGCAGAATTTAGCTCGGAATTTAGATTACACCAAAGAAGTATTAGGGACTTTCAAATACCAACAAATTTATTTAAAAGTATTTCGCTCTTCCAAGGAAGTGTTGAGAATGTTAATTGATGTGATAGAACGTTTTGTTTTTTAGTCGTTCTCGGCGCCCCACGCCCATGACATTTTTTATAACTATATATAGGTAACTTATAATAATTGCATGCAAGAAACCAAAAACAGTTTAAGTAGAGTGATTTGTTAGTTAGTTTACCACCAAATACAAAATGTTCTTCTATCTTCAATAACTTTCTCTTCTTTTTTATTAAAGAAGTTCTCTAGCTTAGCTATTAAATGAAAAAACCGTTGTTGCCAGATACTCTACTTAAAATTTCAAAGGAACCCTTTAAAATAAATAATTTTTAACAGTACTCTAAAATGTATACTTGCAGAATAGCATTTTAACGAAAAATTTTTAAAAGCCCGTTGAAAACTTATTTTTAAGAGGTCTCTAAATTTTAGGATTAGTTACAGAATAGACCCCTAAGACAGACTTATGCAATTTTGACGGGAGAAAAGAGGATATATGTATTTAGTTTTCAGCTATTCTAAAAAGTCTTTCACCAGCGAAGTTTTTATTTAAATGTCAGTTATGTCACTTTGACATTTCTCTGAATTCTCTGAATCTGGAATGTAATTGGGTTAGTTTATACTTACCCCTTGTCTCTCGATTTCTTCCTTGATTTATTTGGTGTCATCGCAGTGCGTTAGTCCTCGGATGACGATCCTTGCCATCCTGTCTTCTTGTGGCATGTACGTATACCACTCCACTTCTTCTCTCTCTTTTCTCAGGTACCTTGTGAGGTTCCTGTAGTCCTCTGGTCCGTCGCAGGGTATTTTCACTCCGAGTCTTTCCCGGATTGTTATGAACCTCGTCTTTATGTTTCGTCTTTCGATTTCTTTTCTTACGGAGCTCCTGTGGTGGATGCTCCGCAGAATGACGGGTGGTGGTCGGTGCGTCGTCGTTGTCTTCTTGTTTTCGCGGATGGCCTCGTCCATCATCGCTTCTTCGTTGGCTTTCCTTCGGGCGGCGGCTTTTGTATTTATCTTTTGTATCTCCTCTTCTTGACTGTCTTCGTCTTTTCTTGGGGATTCTGTCCTCTGCGTCTTTCTGCGAACGCTTTCTGACCGGCTTCGGCTTCTCTTCTCCACTTGCATTTCTTCCTTCGCCTTTGCCATGTTCCCCATGGCTTTTCTTAAGCCTGTCATCCCCTCTTCCATGCGCTGGATAGTTTTCCTCATCTCTTCTGCGGCTTTTTTCGCTTCTTTTTCGGCTTGGTTCCTTTCTTCTTGGAGTATCTCCCTTATTTCCATGTCCCTCAGCATTTTGTCGACTTCTTCCACTTTCTTTTCGCATTCTCGCACCTTATTTGCGTTTTTCATGGCTCTTGTTACCTCGTTGTCCTCGCTGTCTGAGTCCGATGTTGTTTCCATTGTCCTCCTTGTCCTGTTGCTAGTTTGGCTGCTAGCACGGCTGTCGTTCTTCTTTTTGGGTGGCATCTTAATAGTTCCTGTCCTTCACAGGTCCTAAAACATACAAAACATCTATTAAATCCGGACTTGAATATGGTACTTAATCTGATAGATTATTTCGAGAATAAATGAAACAGTGGAAATTCGTCAACCAGTGTGCAGGAAACACCAACCATCATTATTTTCTCCGGGTATATTTGTAATCTCACATTTTGGTAACCTCTGTGTCTTCTGATTTGATACATATGGTTAGTGACCTTTGAACCTGCACGATAAGAGTGCTTTTGACTATACCAAAAATGAATAATCGGTGATGTTATCGATAAA
>CAJUYI010001181.1:0-27144 GCA_910591695.1 Galerucella pusilla
TAGAAATTGAAACAGTTTTTTTGGCTCTGGCTCTTGGACTATATATCCATTATTTACGATTTATATACCGATTCCGTTATTGTTGGCTCTTATTGCTTTGAGGTCGTCATAACACGACGTTATCCGAAGCTGGGGAATGGGACGATTTTCAATTGTCTTCGTTTGTGACAAACAATAATGCCAATTTGGGTTTTTTATTGTTCTCCACTGGTTTAATGGAATATAAAACGTACTTTTTGCAAGGAGTTTTGGTTATTATTTGCAATAGAGTACACGCATATTTCATATTTTGCTCAGATATTAATTTGTAATAGTGAAGTTGATATCAAAAATAGCTAATAATAGGATATTAACCAGTTTCCATTGGAAATTACTTCCAAATTTTAAAATAAAATTCAAATTTCAATGCACTCTCTGACCACCACCCGAGGATTTCCGAACGCTACCGATGATACGTGTGATGTCATACCATTTGTTTACTTTTGTCAATATGGCCGGTATTGCATTAGGTTCTGTGTAGTTTTGTGTTTATATTGTATTTTAAATAACTATTAATTGCTTTATCGACGTAAAAATATTATTTATATGTTTGTTTGAGACCATTACGTGTTTGTGTGTGCTTTTTTTATTTCTAAAAGTCAACGTAAAGTGGAAAGTGGACATATATATTCGATAGTTCTGAGGATATTTCAAAACTTGCAGAAGAAAATATTTTATTTACTAGTTCAGTGTTCAGTGACGATTCTTTCATATATTGTGAGTAAAGATATGGCTACCGAAGGTTTTGTGAAAGCACAAACGTGGTCGTAGGAAAATAATGTTTCTATGGTTGATTCCTAGACATGTAGGTACATAACCTCACACTATTTAAGAAGAAAAGTTACCAGCATAGAAGTAGGTACTTACATTAAAATGGTTTTCACAAACAAAAGCAGTAAAATTTGTCGAAATATCGTCTTTGTTTCGACGCATGGCTTGCAACCACAATGCCCTTCTCTCGAGTGCATTTTTGCTTGCGCCACCAGGTAAAGTAACAAATATTTGGGAGCAATACTTGGAATACTAAAAAGCTTCCAGAAATTAGGTCACGAAAACTCAGAGCGTGATACCCGAATAAGAACGTAAACAAATAATGTGACGTTAACGGATGGGGCAGCCATCTTTATGACGTAAAGCGAGTTTTGGCGGACTTTCAAATTTTATGATTTCTAAAGTTATTTTAGAAGCAAGGTTTGTATGTTTTTGAAAAAATAGGCATGCAAGATGTTAGGAGACCTGATAAAGCATCAATTCCCACCAATAGCAAAATTTATGCTTGTACCCTATTCTTCTACCATGCTTGTATTTTCGAAGATATGCTCACTCCAAACCTTTTTTAATGTAATAAAACAAACATAACCGAACATTATAGCATACAGGGTGCTTCATCGGTGTAGCTAACCTAAAAGCACAAACAATTGTACAGCGTGTTCTAGAACGACTTGTCGAATCAAAAGTACAAAATTTCCCTTAGTTAAACCTTCCACTATTTTAACTGAACATGCTCTCCATTGTACCTATTTAAGATTCTTCCAGTACATTGCAAAAAAATTATAACATCGTGAACACTTATTTCTCCTTCATCTAAGCTTCACTGAAGGCCATACCATTCCAATAATCCTGTATATTCCTCGCTAAAATCATCCAATCTGATTGAAGATCTATAAATTACCAAATTTCAAATATATTATTAATACAAACAGCTTTCCAAATCATATCAGTGCGGGATATAGACGGTCCACCCTATAAAATAAATTATATGAGAAGGAATTATTAGAGGTCTTCGGTTATCAATAAGAAAAGATGTTACGTCATTAGGGGATTTGACCAAGGGTCATTGGTAATAAACTGATGTTCGGCATTCCATTCGGACTCACCCTAGCGTCTTGAAAGTCATCCCTTCGTGTTGTTTACACAATCATTGACACTCCCAACCTAAAGGGCCATCATTCTCTTCTCTCTTGTCCGTTTTCTTTGATACGACCAAAGATTTATGGTCCTTCAAATATTTTTAGGAAATTTCAGGAATGTGGAATGAACAGGTCCTTCCAGGCAGTGAGCAAATGCATTCGATTTAACATAAAAATAACCTCAAAATAAAGTAATCAATACATTTTCAAGCTCTTGGGGTATGATTTGTAGAAGAAATGATGACAGTCACTGATAATAGCTGAAATAATGATTTGAAATAATTGTACTAAATAAAAATTGCGTATTCGACTATCTAAAGTTAGAGCCTGGTGCAAACTCGAACCTTTAAGATGCAAATGCGGTTTAACACTTGCAGAAAGCGCTTTAGCAGCCCAAAACTATTAGATACACGAGCAGAGTAGCTTATTTTCTGCTCTTGTGACACAATATCTTGTCTTATTTAAGGTACCTATACTTGGGAAATATTCCTGGAAGAAAGACTTCATTCAAGTCAATAATTCTTGTGAGATTGTTTACTAATTTCCCCATTTCTTTGAGAACAATTAATCAACAACAAAATATTCCTTTGTTTACACGTCAAAACGAAAAATCAATCACTATACTACGAGAAATGATGAATTGATTACACGCATCAAACACATAACAAATTAACGAACCATGTGATATCCCAAAATACCTCATCGACCAACAAAAAGATCGAAAGGAAATTGAAAAAAAAAATGAAGACCATAACAAATCGATAAAAAGCTAACTCTATTCATGAATGGGGGGGTATTTAGTCAACAAAATGATAATTAAATCGGACACAATGGTCAGAAGGCGTGCAACAATTGGTCTTGAACGTGTGGCAATACCACGTGCCACGATTACCTGTCAAATTTTATGCAAAGTCATCATTCACAACAGGGCGTCTTCGTTCGGCTGGGTTTTTGAGTCTCAGACTTATTTTCATACACGGGACTTTAATAGTCGAAATAGGCCGATCGTTAACAGTAGAGGAAAAAAATTGAGGTTCAAGCATACTTTTTCAGGTCTTTTTTCTTGGAACAATATTCTATAGTTGTAGTACAGAATAACTATTGGGTGGAGTAGAATTCAATGAGACCTCTGGCGGAAAAAATGATAACTGTCTCAACGAGTATAATAATTCGTTTTGCATTGTTTTTGTATTATATCCAAGTCAACGTAATTACCGTAAAATCGTACTTTATTTGTTTAATTTTGTGTCAGTGACAAGCTTAAAATTGTGTTTTTCTATTCAACTGAACTGCCATCATTTCTGAGGTACCATTTTTATATAATCAGAGATATTATGGAAGAGGTTTTGTTATTCTATTTTTCGTTTTTATTGCAGATCAAAGATAAAATACGATTTAAAATATTACACAATGCAAAAGTACCTTTCCTGCAAGTTTTGTAGATATGACTAAATCAAAATTAAAATAAAAACACGAGATCAGACCTATAAACAGTTAATTGAACGCTTGTTGTACTTTTCACAAATATCAACCATACCTATTACTCCGAAAATAAAAATATTAGGAGTCAAAATTTAGTTTAACAACACAAAATACTGAAGCACAATCAAAGAAAAAGCGGAAGTTTTAGAAAACACACACTGAAAATAACTAAAACAGCAAAATAAAACCACTCAAATATCAAAGGGCTTATACGGTAGCTGATTTGTTTTACTCGTTGCTAAGATGACATTGACATTTCAGAGCGCCAACTATCGAATTCTACTTTTCCCAATTCCTAATTTTCAGAAGTGATAGAGGGCACTACAGTAAACTAGCGCCCGTAAGTTCTTCAATATCGATATAAAATGAAATAAAATTGGATCATATCCTTGAAAAACAGAACTATTTTCGTGCTTGTCATTTTATTTGTCACAAATTAGTCCTTATTAAATAAATTAGTGTTTGATAGAAAATGTATCATTCCATCAGTTGACAATTTTCCGTTGATATAGATTATAGGCCATTTTTATTTGCCCGTCAATGGGCTCGTTTACTGAAATTGCATACCGTAGCGGGGCGAAGACTATGACTGTGACGTCACCGCATATGAAAGCAAACACTACGCTTCTGATTGTAACGTGCCTCGCGTAGAATTTATTTATTTTGAATTACTTACAAAATTTTTTGTGAATTAAATAAAATGTGTGGATCCAATTAGGAAAAAGCAGACTCATTAAATCTTCCAGAAGTGGACTTGCTAATGATTATTGAGTTTTTTAATCAAAAACACGAGTTTATTAAATTATAATTTCATACGATGTGACACATCGTTTTTGGCTGTTTTCCGGCCAGAATTATTGAAAATGTCAATATTTTCATAAAAACATGCTCTCTCAAATGATATACAGGGTGATTCCAGATGTTTTATTTTATTCCTGGTCTGGTGGACAAAGTTACGGAGATAACAGGTTATTAGTAAAAAATTAAAGGAACTTCTCCAAATGCTATTTATAATGAATGTGTAGTGGAAATTAAATCACCAATGTTGAAAAAAACAAGAAAAACTTATTTTGATGAAGTAGTTAATATTAGTTCCAAATTTTTACATCAGATTCAAATGCACATATTGCACATGCACCTCACTGGTAAAAAAGCGATATTTGTTAGAGCTGATCCGGACTTTCAATCAAATAAAATAATTTCTTCTAAAACACGTAATATACGCCAGTTTTGTTGATGATCTACTGAAAAAAATTACCTGTTTTTTGGAAAAAAGCAGTATTTAATAAAATTTAATTTGTAAAGAACTGACCAATTATTTTATTCAATAATTTTGAACATTAATAACACCACAAGCTTCAAGAACAATATTATCTACGTATTAAGAAAAATTAGATTTATACAAGCGTGTGGTTTTCAATAACATTCTCAATATGGATTCACAACGTATTTTATAAGGTGAGGAGCACTGTTTATAATTATTTTTATGCGACTTAGGAGTCTTGCTGACGTCTAATTTTTTGCACAGAGCCTCAAAATGACATACTCATGCTAATGGTAGAATAAAAAAAGAATGTATATGTATTCTGAACGTGAGAAATATTTTTTGATCCCTAGGCCCGTATGCAACGTTTACTAGCTTGATCTGGATTAGGTAAACTAAAAAAGTTGGTTATGCACCGTCGTAATATTCGGTTGGATTAGTTGATCCGTGTTTAAATCGGGCAACATTGTCAAATATCACTTGCATGTATTTTCATAAAAAATGTTGACAAGGTCTCTAGGAATTAATGAATTTTTACAATTAAATTCTAGGGTTATGAACAGTATTGTATGTTTCGTTTTTCGAAGAAACTGTCAAGAAAACGAAGAATACAATATCGTCTATAGCACCAAAATTTGATAATTATATGTTAATTATTTTCAAAGAAAATGACTTGTGCCAGACTTTCTCGCTACCCTGTATATTATTTTTTAATGTACCAATAAAGATGTAGCTTCTTATATTGAATACTTCTCACTTTTTTCTGTCAGATTAACTTCCTTTTTCACACTATACTGGCCTATCGGGCTTATTTTCATACATTGGATTTCAATGGCCATATATACGTCTAGTTATTTAATATGTGGGCGAGAAGACCACAAGAAGAGCTCTTTCCTTATACCTACATTTTAATTGAAATCCTTTTTAGAGCCTTCCACCCTCTCACGTCTTAAGAGGTTTATGGCACTTAATCTTATTCGTTTTTTTTTTTCTTTTATTTAAACACTTCCAGCCAAGATATTGTTTATAACGTCTGTTTATACTTATTTTTCTTAAATAAAATTTGATTTTTTTTGTACAATACGCTAAAAAACGAGCAATATGAACTAGAGCTGGAGTTTTCTAATTTCCGTCAACAGTAAACTTGAATTTTTCTTTTTTGATTGAAAATAATCTTCAATCATAATGGTCAATAAAGACACTGCACTACCAAGGATGCATTTCATATATATTGTACTCTCAATTTTTGAAAGTATTTACACATTGGATAGATCTAGATAACTGTCCAAGTACTATAGTTTTCCATGATGATATTGTAAGAAAATAATCTATGGTTGAATAAAAAAATACCAAAATATGAAAAAATAATATTTTTATAACCTGATTTAATAATAATTATTTATGTATCAAGGGTACTAACTGAATAAAAACACAAAACACAGAATAATAAAGCACATTATTCCACCCATATACAGGCTGTTTTCAAATGACACTTACAACGTTTGGATGTAGATTCCTCTCGTAAAATTGGACAAAATAATGTGAGGATTGAGAGGTCTAGGACAGTTACTTTTCGAAATACAGGGTGTTAAAATTTTGCAAAATTGAATGCTTCAATTCGATAACTTCAGAATGGATGAATAAATTGTTTTTGACATTTGCAGGTTGTTTCTAAATGCCTTTCGCATATTTTGATGGAAAATCATTTTTTAATTTCCGATCCAGTGGTGTGGATTTGGAAGAATATGCTACTTTTCCCCTCCCATTTTCACGCCACTGACATTTGAAGTAATTATTAATTATTATTCGTTTTTCATGTGGAAACCATTGGGAAATACAAAATTGAATGAAAATAACTTCAAATCTCAGTGGTTCAAAAAATGGGAGAGGGAAGGTAACATATTCTTCCAAATCTACACCACTGGATCAAAAGTTAAAAGTATTCTCTTATCAAAATATGCCTTTTTACATTCAAAAACAACCTGCTGAATGACAAATCAATTTATCCATCCATTTTAAAGTTATCGAATTAAGACATTTAATGTTTCAACACTTTAACACCCTGTATTTCGAAAAGAAAATGTGCTGTACCCCTTAATCTTTATATCATTTTGTCCAATTTTACAAGAGGAGTCTACATGCAAACGTTGTAAGTGTCATTTGAAAACACCCTGTATATTTTATTTCATTTCTCGTTTTTCAACTTTTATCTTGCACAAAAAACGTCATTATGTCAACAGTAGTCAACGCACCCCATTTTTTTTTCTAATGACTGCTCTAATAAATAAATGCCAGTAGAAATTGACTCGCCAAACATTCATACACTTCATCTTCCCATTTTCCTCGCGTCATGAAATTCCTTTTGGTATCGTTGTTGAATATGCACTTCTTTCTGCTCTATTGATCCTTCCGCTTGACAATCATTTATCATCCATTTAATTTTCGCCCTGCATTTACTTTAATCTTTCTTTCTATCGTGGAGATCTCGAATACGTCCTTCTGAATAGTGATCGAGATGAGTAGACCCTTTTTAATCCAAAGATATATAATAATATTGGAGGAGACTATTGGACAAAACATTTATCCTTCATTCACACTGTTAATGTTAAGATTAACATGAATATCAATAAGCATTTCCTTTTTTGCAGTTGCTATTGGTTTCAGAACGCATGGAGCTTGTCCAAGTTTTTTATAAATCTGTAGAAACAGTAGATGGCTCTTCTTGTAAGTACAGCTATTACCAGGAGTGCTCTAGATCTTCCTTGTAATATTAAACTTATTAGATATAGAATCCTTGATATAACTTTCTGCTATAGTGAAGCTTCTTCACCCTCCATGTCGTTTAATTGTTGTAAGGTCATTCCCTACTTTATCAACCAGGGAATTGTTGAAGTGCGACACGTGTAATAGATGCTATGAAATGCAAATAAAATTTCATACAATATGATGAAGCCAGAAGTCTTCTGCAGCACTTCGAGAGTATAGTTTATTCACGATAAAAAGACGATGACGTTGCAAAACAAAATATTGTGATGTTGCCAAGCTGTAGTTTTTTCCTCCACTTAACGAAAACTAGAAAAGTAAATCTGATGTTAGCTTGACAGTTCTCAATAATAATGAATACAAATGGAGAATATTATTACTTACGTCTCTTACAGCAGTAAGCGGGAGAAGCGGCCTCCTCATTTCGGCATTCTCATTCAAAATAGCTTAACAAAGTTGTAACCATCTCTTGACATTTACTGTTCGGCTGCTTCGGCATTTTATTAACTACACACTGCTTGAATAATTACTTATAAAATAAATGTTTTCTTAATCTTAAAGAAACAATAAATTTGAAAGCTCTAAAAAAACTTGTGAATATTAGACGATGATCGAATGTCAATAAACGTCAAAACAAACTGGGGAATTTTACCAGTTGATCTGACAACGTCTTGAAGTTTTGCCGTTAGCTGTAAATTGGCCTGGCTGTGGGGAATAAATTGTTTATACGGTTGGTAAATTAATATTTATTCTGATAAGTAGGAAAGAAATGATATCATCGTCTATTTATCGTGAAAATCCTATAACATGAAACTTGGTTAGAGATGAAAAAATTCATACAAATTGAGAAAACCCGAAGAAACATATTGTTCCATGGACGTCGCAGGCAAAGAGTGGAAAATTGGTTCCTCAGCTTCCTCAAGAACCAAATCGCTTTCTTGTATTTTTCAAAAACTTCACAAATAGAGTCGAATATATCTGAATAGCAACCATTCAACGCCTTACAACATGTTTTCTACGTATCATCTGTATGTTCCTTGTGGTATATTATTCATTCTTTTTTTAATTTCTTGGGAAATTAAACCACAATATTTTTGAATTCTTTATTTCAACGTTTCGGTAGCGTTCCAGCTACCGTTGTCAAGAAAAAATGAGTAGAAATTAATTTTTATCCCTAACTGACACAACAGAAAAAATTTGACAACTAGACAATCCTAGTTGTCAAATTTTTTCTTGGCAGCATATTCAAAATAACTGTGGTCTATTTTTTGATATTCCATCTAAAGTTACTCAACATTTAGATTGATATTACAATAATAACAATCAAATAGTCGAGTAAAATTGAATGAAATTTCAGAAAATGGACCATATAATGCCTGAAGTGAGAAAAATAAAGCAATAATCATCAAGTTTATATATTTTATTGAATAAAAAAAGTATACAATAAATGGAACGTTTTTTCACATATTTCAATGACCATCATGATTAAAAATAAATGTTAGGAATTCAACAACAATGATGGAAAGTTCAAAACTGCATGGAAGAATAACTACTTCTGTCACTTTTCATTTAATGAAACATGTTTTTTTATAAAGATAGAGCTTACCGAGTGCACCTCACATTACAGTCTTTCACAAAACATATTCTCGACATTGTCTCTTAAAATAAAAGTCCCACTATAAACAATAAAAACTAACTACTACGATCACTCAACACACACAAATAAGCGAAATAGTTTTTAAAAACGAAAACTGGACAAACTCACGATACACGTCAGGCAGTTGTCAGGTTAGGATCATAGATAACACGTTAGGATGTTAGCGCTGATATATGTGGAAGAATCTGCAACTACCACTAACAGCGTTACATTCCAGTACTGACGGGACTCCCTATGTGGCAGCACCCTCGCGCCTTCAGAGATCCCCTACCCCTAATGGGTAGCACATTTGGTATGCGCCGTACGCTTGGTTCACTTTAAGCCGGCTTTAAGTTAAGCCCTCAAAATTGAGGGCTTATCTTGTTAAGACAGATATTTTGACATTATATAACCTAAGTGCAGTTTTCCAGTACTTGTAAAATTTGGTACCCGTCTCACCTTAATTTTTTCATCAAATTGAATTCATTAAAGAAATTCGTTCCTTTGAAACTTGTAGGAAACGAAATTGACATTTGTTGACATAATAGATTAGGTTGATTTTACATTATTTACAAATTTTTGTATGGCTTTAACAAAGCCTCATATATTTATCTACGGTGCATGATAACATAATTTAAGCCGAGCTTTACATTTCAGCCTGGCTTAACTAATTGCAGCTTAAGCTTGAAACGGAGAATATGGCCATAGATGACTGTAATGACTGTAATGACTGCTTTGTATTTTAGTTACGTTTTATCTACTCAAGAAAATTTAACTTTCCTCCAAAAATAAATTTAGGAAAGCACTGATTTTCCCAACCATTCAAAAACATTCCAAAAGATACAAACTCAACACACATAAATTATCAGGAAGCAACCCACTCTAGCTAGACTAGCGGGAAATTAAATATCAAACTCGTTTTGTAATTTTCCGGTCACTATGCCACCCTCGTCTGAAAAAAATGTAATTTAAATGTCCCTAACCCAAAGTGTCATCCGCAGCGAGTGGAGTGAAGAAAAAAAACAGGAC
This sequence comes from Galerucella pusilla, assembly GCA_910591695.1. Classification (NCBI taxonomy): domain Eukaryota; kingdom Metazoa; phylum Arthropoda; class Insecta; order Coleoptera; family Chrysomelidae; genus Galerucella; species Galerucella pusilla. Next base: position 10,124 of record CAJUYI010001181.1, read on the forward strand.
TTAAGGTCATCGGTATATCTTCCCCTGTCACTATGAGACATACTTAAGGGTCTGTCAAATAGATTTCCCTAAATATATGTGCGGAAACAAAGAGGGAAGCTATTTTATTGTTTAGTGTCAGATGGAACAGTTTTAACTTTAAATAACCTTCCGGAGTTTCTTACATTCTTCGCCTTGTGTTTGCTCATTTTTTAACGCTTAGGGGGATGAACTGAAGATTCACAAAAAAGGACAATTCGGTATGTAATTTCAAGATATTTTATAGTAGATTAACCCCCCTTGGGAAGGTTAATTGTCCGCCTATCGTAGATGAACTTTTTTTTTAAACAAATTCAAAAACTAAATCGCCTATGACAGGCCATGTTGGTTAGGCAGAAACCAGCCCGTAAGTTTGCTAATAAAGTATTTTTTTGTTAAGGAAATCTATCTGAGAACACTCTGTATATTCATATAATCATGCAAAAACCTCCATTACCACAAGCGATATTATAGAGAGTTATCGGAGTTATGAATTAACTAACTCGAAGGGGGTGAGTTGAGTTAGTCAGAGAATATGAACCCCTCCTTCTAAACTTCTCCAACATTTCTGCCCTTTTTGGACGTGCAGACGTCAACACACTTGCTCGTCGATCAATCAGACCATCATTTGAATTCAACGCACGTTCGTATAATCTCAGTTTTGGATTATTTTATCTACATTGCCGCCCTCAACCCGTTCGTAAAATCTTTCTGAGCACTAATCGCCGGCCAAAGGGTAACGAAGATAACAATTTCTTGATAATGGACTAAATATGGTGGATATGTATTTATTCAAGAGTGGCGAAGTGTCAGTTAAACTGTGTAATAGTATATAGTATAATATAATAGTATTATGAAGTTATGTAGCGGAGAGCGTCAACATTAAAAAGGCAAATAAAATATTATAGAATATATCGAAGTCAGAAGTCTTTTGCAGTACTTCAAGAGTAACATAAAACTTTGTTAGAGCTGGAGGAATGATTATGGAGTCAGAACATTTGATACAAATTGAAAATAAAATGCGTTGTTTACCTTGAAGGGAAGGAGGTTGCGTTAATGGCCATGATACGATAGCGCATGGCTGGTGTGAGCCCCGGCCAATTGATGCTAGGCCTATGGCCAGGAGCACCTCTGATGCAGGCAGCAAATGATGCAATTGAACCCAGGTTTGTGTTTAATAAACCCTATAAAATACAAATAAAACAGAGCACAGAGTCACAGATGGCTCAAAAATGGAAGAAGGCTTGGGATGTGGAGTTTACTCCAAAGCACCAAGCCTAAGGATTAAGTAAATAATGGGAAACAACACCAGCGTGGTTCAAACAGAACTGGCTGGTATCTCAATTGCTACAAAAGAACTTACAAGGAAAGGAATTACTGGCAAAAACATAACAATCTGCACTGATAGTAGACAAGCCCTATTTCTCTTGAACAGACAACGTGTTATATCGGGGCTAGTACTAGAGTGCCACCAAGATTTAGCTAACGCCTTCCTCGGCAGATAACAATATTATCCTGGGGTGGGTTAAAAGGCACGACAGGAGTAAAGGTAATCGCATTGCTGATTGTTTAGCCAGGGAAGAAGCTGGTTCATATAACAGATAATATTGAAGGATATACAAATAAATTAAGATTCGCTAAGATTCTGATAGTTTTATTGCGAAAAAAAACAATAATATGGAAGTGATTGGAAAAAATCATTTGTAGAATGTCAGATTCATTTTGGGAAGAATAAAAAGGCAATGGAAGCGATCAATGCATTAAAAGAAAAAAAAAAGAATAAAGAAAAAACAAATTTACCGGTCTACGTTTATTCGAAGATAGCAGAATGCATAATAGACATGATGAAATTTGGAAGAAAATGGTATGCATGATTATTCCAGTTGGCAGAGATACCTACGGCCTTATAACGACTTTGACAATTGCGGAACTAGCAAAACGTCACACCCATGCTCAATCTCTTGACAGATGGGATGGAATCGAAGGATGCAGTCTTGCCAGGATCACCCTGGCGACACTGGGAAGCTGGCGCCGAAGAAATATTTGGCGATGACCAGGAAAAACCTACATTTAACAGTAGGATTTCTGACTGGCCACTGTCAACTGAGGAAACACCTCCATACTATGGGGCTGGTGGACACACCTCTATGCAGGAAGTGTGAACAGGAAGATGAAACTGTCAGGCATGTCTATGCGAGTGTCCGGAGTTATCGTCAATAAGAGAGTGTGTGTTCGGTGAGTTTTGGCCTACACCTGCTGATATAAAGGAGATGTCTCCTAGTGACCTGTCCTCCTTCCTGGGAAGAACAGCTCATTCAATCAATCAAAAACATTAATCGGCAGAAATTATTATTGGGACCGTATTATGAGCTTTTCTTCCGCTTTTATCAAGAACAATTGTTCTTGGCTGAATACCGAAAAAGTAGAGTCCGTGTTAGTTATAAACGAAGAAAAAAATCAAGATTTTCTAATTTCAGCCTGTTTCTCGCGAAAATTATCCAAATTGGCTGTGTTAAGCTTCTACTGCGAATTGACTTAAAGATCAATGAAAATTGATTGAATAATTAGAAAAAATCATAACCAACAACTCGTTACCCTTCCGAAAAAAAAATATCTCGCCTAATTCAGGGTAGTAATCCATTAAGTCATAATCAGCGTTCAATTAGGAGAGTAGCTAGATTCAACTAACTGTCTGGTGGGAAATTTTTGACTATATTATAAAGTTGGCAAACTGTAATCGCTGATGCGTGAAAATTTGATTGGTTATCAATTGTTCGACGTAAATAATGAAATAATAGACCGACGACGCGGCGATTGTCCCGATTGTTTTATGGAGTGTTACTAGGACAAAGGACTCATCTAAGAGGAAGTAAAAGAAGTGGTGTTTACACAGGAACATAAAGAACTAAAAACAAATAAAAAATGTGCTTTGACTTTATGTACATTTTAGTTTGATGGAAGATGGGAGTTGGAATAGACGTGGAAAGGCGTGAAGGGAAGTTTTTATGATCTACGATACGTTTTCAAAGTAATTTTATCACAAGTTAATTCTCAAATACATCCAATACATTAAAAATATTTGAGCCACCCTGTAAATATCCCAACTAAAATATCTGCCTGTTGTTTTCGGCAATCGAATAACAGATTGACAGAATCTAATGCAATTTACTCATATCTTGACAGCTATTGAATGGCTTCGTTCCGGATTTATTTCTGTTATCTTGGCGGAGAGTGAAGATTGTATCTCTAGTCGAGTGGTGGATATTGGATGCACTCAAACATTATATTCTTTAGCGCGTTATTTCAGAAAGAATACTCTACCTGATGCCAAGTAAATAATTACAATCCACTAAGAAGTTTTGATTTGTCCGAAACGATAACGAGAATAGAATTGGTTTGTTGGGGTTTCGTAAGGTAGAATTTAATTTGAGGAGATTAAATTGAGCTATTCTAGAAGTGTTTTGATATTAACTTGTATGATCTCATTTTAATTTTATCCAAATTCAAGATTGAAGTTTCATGTTCCACTTTGAAGAATTTACACTGTTGGTGGCTGTCGATTCTATAACTTTAAATGAAGAAATCAGAAAAAATTTCTTGAGAAAAAGTCAAGATTTCTCATTCATTTCTTCACAGTTGCTGGTGTTCTACATAAGTGATTGAAAACATCAAAATTTTGGAAACATCAATACGTTGAGGATACATTTTAAAATAAATTTGTTATATTTACAGTTATTTGACAGTTAGTATAATGATTGAACATTAGAGAAACATTATTAGAACTATGAGAAACATTTTGGACAACTTACGGGGTGGTGAGGTTATTTTGTAAGGTGAAAATTTAATTTGCCACCTCAACCTTATTGTTAAGAGAGTATATAGTTATGTCGGCACCAGAGTCAAACAATATTATTGCAAAAGACCGACTGAGGCAACGACTAGTATATTCTGACGGATTTACCAAGTTCAAGCAACTATTTTAGATCTTTTTTTTAATGGATGAACTTCTACCACTACTACATCCCTTTCCTTTTGATATTTAAAGAAAAATCGGTCAAAATGTTGATATTTTCTGGTTCTAACGGAACATAGTTTTGATAAACATTCAAGTAATCACATCTGATTAATAGAGGAGTTCAGTCTAAGGTCAGTGTGGCCACCAAAAGTGGTTTTTTCTGACAAGAATGACAGTTAAGATCTACCATAATATAAGATTTTTGCATGTTTTTTATCATTGCGAACATCTATATTGCTTTATTAATATAATGAATACACCCCCGAAGCGTATATCTTGAAATTTAAAATGACTTTTTAGCTGAATACTCAACATATCGGTGGCCAATAACTCTAGGAACTCTTGGCAAGTAACCATTTCATATCTGTTATCTGTCACCAGTTAAGTCAGATGTCAGTGGAACAAGTACTTAGGAGAATAGAGATACAACTAACTAGAAATGCTACAAAAATCTAATCAAAAATGGACATACACAATTAAACGAATATCAACAAAAATAAATATAACTGGCATTTGACATAAATAGTGACAGATAACAGGAAGGAAATGGTGACATGCCAAGAGTTCCTAGAATTATTGGCCACCGATATGTTGAGTATTCAAGTGAAAAGTCATTTTAAATTACAAGATATATGCTTCGGGGGTGTATTCATTATTATAAAGCAATATAGATGTTCGCAATAGTGGAAAAACATGGGAAAATCTTATGTTTTGTTGGCCACACTGACCTTAGACCGAACTTCTCTATTACAAATGATCTTGGTTTGTTGCCACATTCCTGGACTCTGTGTTGCTAAGTTCCAGCTCGACTCAACAATATTTTCAGTTGTCCAGGAATGGCTTCTCCTTCTGTGTGAACAAAGTACTATTTGCACTAAATCGTTAAAACATTGGACAGTCAATTTTGACATTTCATATTTGTTGACAGGCGTCAACTATGTTATTTTATGCAATACAGAGAGACAGTTCAATACTATACATACCAGACAATAAAAAATTTGATATTTTCCATCAAACGTTTTATTTTCGAAGTAAGTTTTATATAAAAATATCGATTGTTTCCTGATTTGATTGTTCGAAATGTGAATTCATAAGTACGTGTTTGACTCTATTGTTCTAATTTCTAACAGCCTTGCCCTCGAAAGGTGAAAAGTCAAAATCCATTATGCGTGGCATATCCTGGCATTCATACATTTCCCAAACAAATAAATCGTCGCCACCAGGAAATGATATGCAAGTAACTAGGTAATTAAAATACACATTGTAATGCTCCTAACAAAAGGTGGCACTATTTCGAGAATCTGTTCGAATTTAGAAAGGTCAAGTTTAGTGTTATCCACTTTTTTCGACAAATTTATTTTTATTAATACAATTTTAGAACGTCACCAACTGAAAAATGTCATCTTTTAGCACCTGTTTTTTTTTAAAAAACCGCTCTCCGCTCGGTATCAAAGTTAAAAAAACATTTTTAGTGTTCCTGATAAACGTCGCTAACTTTCTTATAGCGATCTTTTCACCCCAATTTGTCGCCGATCCCTTCTTATTCCCAGACAGTGGACACGGTCCAGGGACTCAGGCCATTAGCCTAATAGTCGTATTGTTGGGGAAAGACCGACTTTAAAATGCCTCCTTTTTACCCTGCTAAATTCCCAATTGTTCTGGTTTTATGTTGTTCTGACATTGTGTTCTAGACAATTGACTTCTGGAAAAATCGGGAATAATGAATCAACTCGATACTGCTCAGTCATTTATTCATTGTGTAGAGAAGAAAATCGCTCATCATTTTCATATATTTGTAAGCAATACGTTTACAAAATATCGTCTGCATGATTTACAGAATGTCTCACTAAAGTAAGCCTAGTAATTATTAATTGGAAAGCAAATTACATGCTACACCCCCTTTAGGGTTTGATTTGAAAGCGAGTAATTTGAATTTCGCGGTACGGACAGTGACTGTACATCAATGAGAAGGCCAGTGGGTTTATTAGCAATTCCATACACTTTTTATCAATTCCATACACTTTTTATCAATTCCATACACTTTTTATCAATTCTATACACTTTTTATCAATTCTATACACCTTTTTTCTATCAATTCTATACACTCTTTATCATATATGATACCACGAGAGTGAAAATTTTGTCGGCAAAATTTTTCGATTGTCATGAAAGTTTGTTGCTTCGCAATTTTGCGGATGACATTTTTAACAATACCACGAGCCGTTAGGCGAGTGGTTTTGGATTTAATGTCATGAGCAAAATTACCTAAAAGCAACAAACTTGAATACGACAAGAGAAAAATTTTACCTTACAAAATTTTTAATCGAGTGGTATTCGTCATGACTATTTCACGAGAGAAAAACTAAAAAATTATTTATTGCAAACTTCAATTATACAAAGTCAAAAAAATAATAACATTATGAAAAAAAAATTACTTATTTATGTAAAAAGTACCTACAATTATTATAATTGTAAGTTGTAGCATTATTTTGGGGATTGTTTGCATCATAACCTGTGATGAATTTAAGTTAGGAACTGAGGATTCCTTTTCTTTATTTTTATTTTCTCGAAGGTTCTCTATAATTTGGAAATGGTGTTCTTCATGAATTGTAAATATGGTTCCAAAGAATGGGCAGAAGAATGTCCTGTAAGCTTAATTACTTCTTGTTCACCAACTCCTTATTTTGCTAAAGCAGATATTGCAGAAGCTCTATGTGAATGATTGGTTATTTTTATTTTTTTTGTGTCTATATCAATTGATTCTGCCGATATTTTCGTCCACTTTGAAATTGTATTAATTTCCAATGGTGAATTTTTGTACCATATTCCTTTCTCCCAATTTGGATGTACTGTTAAAAATAATCTTGTTGTTAGATGAGGATTGGATTCTCTTTTTTCAATAATTTTTAAAAATAAACGAACGGGACACAAATTGTTGTTAGCATTATTTCTTACCAGCCACTTACTGCCAGATGAAGCTTTTGATCCTCCTTGTGTCGTTTTGGAAAAGATTGGATTATATTCTACCCTGCCAGTAAAATCACCTTCATTATCATATTCTTTTTTAAAGTAATTGATATCACAATTAGCAGCTTCATTTTCACGCCATGCTAATTCGAACGAGCTTTTGAAAAAACTTTTTTTGTAACCCATCAGGATTATCTTTAGAATAGCTTTCTACCATATCCATTAATTCTTCATTGGTAAACGCGTTAGAACTTCTTTCTCTGGTTTCAGGTTCAGCCTGAAGCTTTTTACGTTTTGTATCCCTGGCCAATCCAGCAAATTTATAGGTAATATCTTTAAATGGATCAATTTTGATGTTAAATTCTAGAAAATATTTTTCCTGAACCATTGGAGCAGTCGTATTCCAAAGTGTTTTCACACTAGCTTCAGTATAATCAGTTCCATATCTTTTTTTCATGTTATAACCATAATCTTCAAGAATTTTTGCTATAGGTAACTTGTTCAGAAGTATCCTTTTCTAACGTATAATTACGTGCGTCCAGAAACATTCTAATCTTTTCCCACGCAAACTTTTTTGTCTTCATTGTATTTCGCGGTATACTTTGCTTAATTGTACTCTCTATTTCATTTATTGAATTATTTCCAAATCTTGTATTATTCATGTTAATAATACTCATTTGAATTTTTGAAACAGTTTTAATAATTCCTAGATAGTTAAATAAATAAATAAACAACAAGTTTCCTTAGAAACCACTAACAAAGATTTTATATTGAATTTTATCAAAGAGTGATAGAATTTTATACACATAGATTTGATATATTAAACGTCAAAAAATTGTCGCGACAAGACAAAAAATTGCCAGTTCAAAACCTTCAAATTTTGTCAGTTATCAATTTACTCTGGTGAAATAGTCAATTCAATACACTTTTTATCAATTCAATACACTTTTTATCAATTCTATAAACTTTTCATTAATTCCATACACCTTCCATCAATTCCATACACTTTTTATCAATTCTATACACTTTTTATCATGTTTTCCTCACACTTCTTTCTAGACACTTTGCTTCCTCTTTGTCGCGTTACACTTTTAAGCATGGAATCTTATGTATGGTAGTCTAATATTTGGTGGATTCGCCGTGCAACAAACTTATATTAAGTAGATTATGAAGGCAGTAGTTGAAATTTGAATCGTTTTTTTTGTTTGAATATTTTCAATCTATAACTATCCTAGATTTTGCAAAAAGTCGTCAGAAGATTTGCGTGTTTTCACCTTTTGGCTGGATATTTTATATTCGTCCACCTCAATGTAACAGTTTTTCGTTTTTATCTTTTTTTTTAGCCAATCCTGTTATGTTGAACATAAGGTACTGTCGACTTGAAAAATTAGTGATCTATTGCATCTAGAGAAGTTTTTAAAAACTCGGAGTTCATAGATAAGATATAAGACAAGATTGTTCTTTAAAAAATCATAAATCCTTTTATCCGATAGGAAAAAAGCGTGTAAAAACGATAGAAATGGGGAATACGCCATCCAGAAGGTTACCGTCGATAAACTGGTAAATCGGGAGCCCTCAACCTTTGACTTTTTATCTGTTCCTTTTATGTTCTTTCTTTGTATTCGCCTTCGGGGGTCGGAAATGCATTCCCGGATGGCGGGAATCGGCCATAAGGTTATCTGATAACCCTGTTAAGAAGTGCCACTTGAGCACACCGAGTATTTTACGCCCGATTTTAGATATGTATCTGTGTTGTCTGGCCCGGCGATGCCAAATAGAAACTGCTCTTTGTAAAATGTTACTGGCTATTGTTATGTGAACACCACCGAAAGAAAAAAAAAACAATAAACGCGTCGGTTTTAAGAGTGTCATTTTTCTTGGTTGTCGCGGAGCATTGTTAGTTCCTTTTATGTATCATACAGGATGTTTGAAATAATTATTTACAAGATCCACCGAAAAAACATATAAACTTTTCATTCATAAAGAAACTGAGAAAAGTGTACCGAATAGTGGAACATTTTATTAATGGACACTCTGAGAAAAGTGTATCGAAGAAAGGAACATTTTATTTATAAAGTTTGGGAAAAGTGTACAGCAAATTAGAACGTTTTATCAATAGAAACTCTGGGAAAAGTGTATCACTAAGTAGAACAGTTTATCAATAAAGATTATGGAATAGTGTAGTGTATTTCACTAATAGAGAGTCTGGGAAAAGAGTACCAGAGAGTGGAACATTTTATTAATAAAGAGTATGAAAAAACTGTACCAAAAAGTGGAACATCTTATTAATAGACAATCCAGGAAAAATATTATATCGAAAATTGGAACATTTTATTTAAAAAGAGTCTGGGAAAGGTGTACCGCAAAGTAGAACATCTCATCAATAAAGAGTATGGAGAAAGTGTACCGCAAAGTGGAACATTTTATTTGTAGACAGTCTGTGAAAAGTTAATCGAAAATTGGAACATTCTATTAATGGAGAGTATGGGAAAAGTGTATCGCTCAGTAGAACATTTCATCAATAAAGAGTATGGAAAAAGTGTACCAATAAGCAGAACATTTTACTGATAAAGAGTCTGGGCTAAAAGTACCGGAGAGTGGAGCATTTTATCAATAAAGAGTATGGAAAAAGTGTACCGAAAAGTGGAACATTTTATTAATAGACAGTCTGAGAAAAGTGTACCGAAAAATGGAACATTTTATTAATAGAGAGTCTGGGAAAAGTGTATCGAGAATTGAAATAAGTATTTCATTTATAATAATTTTAAAAAAGTGTACGGAAAACTAGAACATCTTATTCATGAAGACAATAAGAAAAGTGAACTAAAAAGGGGATCATTTTATTTATATAAAGCCTGACAAAAGTGCACTGATAAGAGGAAATGTCATTTATATGAATCCTGAGAGAAGTGGATTATTTTATTGTGAAAAGTGTATCGAGAAGAATATTATAGGAACTTAGCAGTTCTCCACAAATTTGAATTCTCCAGGCCCTCAATTTTAAGACGAAACTTGTCTCTTCTAGTATTCTTTACACTTTTCCATTTGGTTTCTAACCAAAAATCTCACAGCTGCACGCTCATACCAAAGAGAGAAGCAGATCTACTATGAAATTCAGATCATATCATTCATAAAAACAAGAAAAGCAAAAGGGAGCAAAACAATAATAGATCCAAAGTACAAAGTGATAGAACGAAATATTAAAAAATAAGAGTCGGTACTTTTTCCTGGTGCCGCTTTGTTTGCTGTTTGAGGTTATTTTAACAAATATTCATTTTTTTTAAAAAGTAATCTAAGTGCCGAAAGACAGGTGTAATATTTCACACTTAAACAATGCACACGTGTTGTATATGAAACCACACCTATGATTGTCAGTAATATTAGTCTTTACCAAAGTAATAGTTCCTCATCATTTTGTTAAGTTGAAGTCATAACCCTACAAATTAATATTTTAAACTTCTATGTTGACATTGTGCTACATAGTCCACGAAATATAGCCTGAAAATGACCATTTTACAACGTTTATCTCCTGGTAGCTGATTTTGCTAAAAAAAGATGGCAAAATTGATGTAAAGTGGGATGTACTCATCTCTTAAGTCGTTGAGGGATATTTACTTTTACACTGAAGCTATTAGACTATGCTGTTGAGTTCCTGTTCTACATAACCTACATTTGTTCGTTTTGTATAAAGCTTTGGCAACAGTTAATTATTTTGCCCTTTTTGTCGCCTGCTCTTGGTCTGGGTTGATGCGAAATGTGGTAAGCTTTTTGCCCAGCCCCTATATACTTTCTTGCACACACTTGTTGGAATTGCATCACTAAATATTTTCCGGTTTTTCCTGAAATATTTTTCAGATTTTCCATGTAGTTATTAAAAAAATATTTCAGGGTCTGAAATGACAATCATAAACCGAAACCAAGGAACACACACAGAGAGCGGTATAATATTTTGGAAATTTTATTAAAAATTTAATATGATCTTTCGCTTTGTGTGTCTCTCCTTCGTCTCCAGCACATGCACCGAATTCGTATAACCAGAAACCACAACGTTCCCCCAAGTTGCATGTCGAGCCAGATGTTACAGCCCGTGGGCCGTGGGGTTCGCCTTTAACAATGTTCCTGCTATATACAATGTTCCTGCGGTATTTCTGCGGTTAATTGTTGATTTCAACGTCAAAGGCAAGTGTTACACTGATGATGAACAAGCGACATCTATAGTATATATCAATCAAATGTGTTTGTTATTAGGTTTACTTAAAGGGTTAAGTACAAGTGTGCGAATACGTTAAATGACCGTTATTGTTTGGACTATTAGTTCGACGTGTATTCAAGCGATAAATAGAGGAATCGAAACTATTTAATTGGACTAAAAATAAATATAAATCACTCATTTTATCACTAAACTGTGTGAACACAAAAAGTACAGACATGTTTGAGAAGAACAACGTCTATTAAATAATGAAAACGTAAGTTTGTGCTTTGTAATATCAAAAAGATGTGTTTTTGAACGTTGGGCGCTAATTTTTGATATTAATAAATCTTTTTTTGGACGTTGGGCGCCGATTTGTAATACAGAGTTCGGCAAAAGTCCGGGACCGGACAAATATCGAAGAAAATGTGAATTTTTCGGAAAATCTTTCCATACCACAAATTTAACTCAATTTTAAGCTATAATTTGAAAATATTTTGAAATATACATGGTGTTCCAATAAAGTGTGGCGTATCAAAGTTATATTTTTTCTTTTGCAACACCCTATATTTTATTGCATTTTCTGATTGCCCCTGATAAATATGATACTCCTTTATAATGGTTCCCTATACCTAAATACAGAGGGTTCCGAGTTATATTGACTTTTTTGTTTTTTTGTTAATGTGAACATTTCGAAAAAATTAATAACTCATTGATACAACAAATTCTGGCAAATATTCTCTTACATTTAAATAGATGGACATTCGTTGGATGTATTCCACGATTAAGTACTAAATATCTCTTCACTGGGTGTTCAGAATTTTCAGTTTCATTATTAGATCATTCAATGTGCAGTGTCAGGCTTATTTTAAATACAGCACCCTGTATTTTAATAACTGATTATATTCAAAAAATGTCCTCTTTCGAATGGTATAAGCGTGTCCTATACCTAGGTATTATACTTTTCGTGAAATTTACAATTTTCTTCAATTTTATGCTAGATTGATTTTGAAACATCTGCAATTGTCTCTAAATTTCAAAGTAATGATCAAGGCATAGTAGTTATTGTGAGAAACTGAATAGATCACGTCTTAAGCCTTCAGAAAATACAGGCTTCTGATATCCTATACCGAGTGGTTGAAGAGACATAACCACTCTCACTGAAAAATCACTATCCACTTGAAGACATTTTATGAATTAACAAAAAACAAAAAAGATTGGTTTAATTACTATTATTCAGAACATTAAAATACAACATGAATAAAAACGGAACTAACAACAAAAGTAATGAACTTTTTTATTTGTGTTATTTCATGAAATGTCTAAGTGGATAGTGATTTTTCTGTGAGACTGGCTATATCTTTTCAGCCACTCGGTAAAGGATAGCAGAACCCTATATTTTCTGAATGCTTGAAACGTGATCTATTTAGTTCATTACAACAACTATGCCAAGATCATTAGTTTGAAATTTAGAGAGAATTGCAGATGTTTCAAAGTCAATCTAGCATAAAATTTTAGAAAACTGTAAATTTCACGAAAAGTATAATACCTAGGTATAGGACATGCTTATATCATTCGAAAGAGGACATTTTTTTTTAATATAATCAATTGATAAAATACAGGGTGCTCCATTTAGAATAAGCCTGATACTGCACATTGAATGATCTAATAATGAAACTGAAAATTCTGAACACCATGTAAAGAGATATTTAGTACTTAATCGTGAAATACATTCAACGAATGTCCAACTATTTAGATGTAAGAGAATATTTGCTAGAAAGAAATCTTTTTTCGAACAATGGGCGCCAATTTGTAATCTTCAGAAATCTTTTTTTGGACGTTGGGCGCCAAAAAAAACTTTTATGTCACTTCATCACAAAAGTATGTCCAATATTCGCTCTCTATCATCAATTGTGATATGGCTTCATGTTTAGGTCACACTAGGAATGTAAGAGGGTTGTTAGTTGACTATAAGATGGTCTGGGAGCTACTTCATAGACGTCAACGAGCAAGGCTCAGGTCAATTAGCAGCTAAGGTGAGAAAAGTAGTAGTTTAAGTGCAAAAAGTTAGCTTAGTTGAAGATGAACTCACATTTATCCAGTCATCATTGAAGCAATTAGCAGTTTCCCACTATCAATGTAGAGGAAGTGCCTTAAGAAATCACCCAGCTTTGTCTGAGGAGAAAATTATACACATGCAGATGAACCCGCTACAATTCTTTGAAGTTAATAAAACATTGTACGCTTACACTGAAATTGCAATGAAATGATAATAAATCAAACCTGAGCAAATATTGAATCCCAGCTGAGAAGAGTAAAAGTTTTTTAATGAAAAAAAAAACAAAAATTGGGATCGTAAATCAGATTCAAAAAAAAAGAATGACTGTATTAGTAAATATTTACAAGTAAAAGGATACCGAAACAGCTCTGCATATACTATGCAACTGTGAGTCGCTGGACCACAGAAGGCAGAAACTTTATGGTAGAACCCAAATGACTCCAGAAGACTTCTACAATGAACCAGCTAAGAACCTGTATGAGCTAATACAGGGAACGGATTGGCTGAATAGGTTGTAGTCAGAACACTAGGAGTATCCACAATAAGCACAGGAGGCTGAGGTGGCACCGGCGTAAGGACGGCTCCGAAAAGGAAAAAAAAAATATTTACAAAAAAAAGATCAATAAATTTGTGAATGATTTTTTAATTGATACTGATTGCATTATCAGGAATAATCCACTCAGTGAACCATCTAAACTCTCCCATTCAATTTTTTCACCCCCGCTTTTTTTTCCATCTAAGACATTCAAAACCATAAAAATAAATAAAACAAAAGCACTTCATATGTCAAATCGCGTATAGGGCGCCTCTCGGCATCATCGAAGAGAAGAAGAAACGAGATAGAAAAAGCTAATCACGACAATCTTGTCTTTGGCTATTAAGTTAAAATAGCGGTATCAATTTCAGTTCTAGAAGCGCTATACGACTCCCAAATGAAAATCCCCTCGAGATGAACTTTAAATTCGGGATTTCTTTTTCTCGATTCGTTTTTTTATGGACCAGAACGACCCTTTAACATGACTGATTTAATAAACTTGATTAGTAATGTGGTAATTCAAAAGCCGTTTCGTTTAGTTCCAACTAATATTGCCGTTTCAAATCATTTTCTTTCAACGTTACATTTGTTTGAAACAAGATTATTTCGAGAGCCCCCTTTTGTAGGTTTAATAACTTGGAAATTTAATTGTTTTGAATGTAGAAGGAACATTTCACTTCAAAGTATGATGAATGAAGGTTTGTACAAAAAATTGAATCTATTCACATAATCTAAAAAGTCCCAATTAACCACAAATGTCAAAAAATACGTAGTCATGCAAGTAGACAAAGTGGTAATATCCATTTCAGGAATACTTTCCTAATTACTCTATATCTTGTTTTCAAACTGAGAAAAGCGATTTTAATTTAAGTTGGCATTTCTGCAGCCTAATGATTGGTTAAATTGCCGCCCGTTTCACACAGCTCTTTTGATACAACTGACAACGATATTTGTCAGTTTTGTGTTTATATGAAAATATCATAACCTCAATCTTCATTAGGTTCACATTTTTCACGTTTGTTGTTTTATTTTCAACTAAGTATTATATTCCAAACAAGTTGAGTGCTATTTTTATTATTTATTCAGTTTGATAAACAAAATCTATGCTTGTCTCTTCTTGTGAATAATATAAATTTCCAAGTGAAATATAATTATTGTAAATATTTCTACATCAAGTTTTACTTACATTACAGTGTATTATTATGGTATTTTTCGATATCAAAACTTCTGTTGACTTCTAGCTCGAGATCAAATGTGAAAAGAGAATAAATTAAACATACAGTAACTTTTTTGAACATATTCATATCATCCAATTTGACATGAATTACTTATGATAACCTTACATTTTGTTCACAATAATGTGACATTTGGTTACAACTTTCGCCATGACCAATGATGATACAAATTGTAGACTTGCATTGATACCTTATTGGACACGACACCTGCGAACAATATAATACATATGTCACATAATTGTCAATTGGATCGAAAAGTCTGAACACGACTCTTTCGAAGCCCCCTTTTAATCTAGTAACTTTTAGTGGTGTTAGTAAGGTTTCCCAAAAATGCTCCTCCTAGTTTAAAAACAAGATTATAGTGGTGAGTAAATCTCAATTGGAAAATTCAATTTAATTCAAATCCTGACGCAGTACGGCACTGTGTATTTCTGTCTGAGAACATAATGTCTGACGTCACGAGCGTTACAAGCATCGCGCCTACAGCTGCTATAGGGAATTTTTGTTCATTTTCGGAAGTTTTTGCAAATATTACAGAATAAAAATATAAGATGTTTCACTCCAGGGCGCTTTGATTCAAGTTGCTGTCCCAAACGGACGCCGCTCTCATAAATTATGTTTACGACTCGTTTTTGTTGTCAATAACGAGACCGGTAGATACCAGAGAAGTTGGAAAAGCTCATTTTATTTTAAGCTATACAGGGGTTATTAGAGATATATATTTAAATTAATAGGATTCTTTATTACAAAGGTTTATTTTGAAATGTTAATATTTTCGAAAAATGTTCGGGATATCAATTTGAAAAGGTAAGTGAAAAATGAACTTGAATTTTTAAAATTAATCAATTCACAGTGTTTATACAGGATCTTAGTAATTTTGTGATACTTATTGATAATCTAGCAGATATTTATCACAAATTCAATTAAATATACTCATTAGCCACCAGAATAATAGAGCCACTAAATCTTAAATTTTGATCTTTAAATAACGCGTATTTCTTGGATTGACAAGGTTAAAACAGTAAAAAGAGAAGCAGATGCAGGATACCTTTATTAAAATTTTTTATAAATGCTTTAAAATACTAAGTTTGGAGTTTGGTTAATGTGTTAAATTTAATCTATTGTCTTTCAAATCTTTCGATATACATTTGAGAGTAAAATATATACGGACTCTGGTATAGAGACTCGCTTAATATTTGAAAGGAAATTGATTACATGGATGATAAAAGGAAAATTTAGTAAAATCGTTCAAAAGGAACTGACCAATGACCAATTCCCCTTTGGTTAGGTATAGAATTGAATTTTTGTGTTTTCTTGCTTAATGTACTTGTTTATATAATATCCTCATTATAAAAATAAATCCGTAATTTTGTATCAGCAAATATTACAAAGTATTTAGTGTTTAAGCTTTGCTATTAAAGAGAAAAATATTAATATGACTTTTTGCTCATTTCAACAATTAATTAATAAATTTTAAGAATCTATACAACTTAAATATAAAACACGAACAACCAATAAACACCGTGCTAAAATAACTGCGCGCGACGGACGACGTCCCGTATAATATGCCAAATTAAATGCAAGTAAGGACGTAGCGACGTACTATACCATCCAAGTCACCAGTCACCAGCGGCATCGGTGCTTTACGCGATAAATTCGAACGAGTGAAACATCTTTTTTTTTTCTATAATCTTTGATTTTTGGTATAATTTCAACCGCTTTCTGTCTTATTTAAAAAAAATTTTTTGATGTATTCTCCTCTTCAACTTTAAAATGTCTTGCCCTGTATATTTTGTTCCAAAAAGTCGGTACAGAATCATGGGGAATTTCTGGTTATAATATAAATCAAGCAATCATCTTACAAAATCTATAGACATATATATACAAACATATAAAAAGCTTTTCCACCCCCCGAACGATACAAGCACTTAACTTCCTTAATATTTTTCCTGTACTCCCTTTTGTCAAGATAACTTAAAGTAACAGCGCCTAGATCACCTACG